>APFE030968079.1:19439-53844 GCA_000404065.3 Pinus taeda | reverse complement strand
TATAAGAATAAATGAAATTGGCCGACCTCTTATCAAAGAAATAATGGTAGCTGACCTTCATCTTAATTTTCCCTCTTTACTATTTATCTCTCAAATCAACACTTCTTCTATCAAGCATTCAATTGGTCCTGATGATGGATCCCGATTGGGATTTGAAACATTGACAAAAAAAATGATTCTTACTATGGATTCTCTGGTAACTAAGTCGGAAGAAATGAGCCACACAGGTCTAAAATCCAGAATCATTGACTCTGTCAATGATGTTTGGCCATCTAGTCATGTAATGTTTGAGAAAACTGAACTGGTGAAAGTGGCCACCGAAGTAATTCATAAAACAAGAGAAGAGCTGGGAGACAAACCTAAAGAGGCCAACCAATTGATAGAACTTTTGAACAGTAAAAACAAGCATAAGCTAGATGAACTGGGCATAGAAGATAGAACAGGGAGCGTCATAGAAATCAAGAATATTCTCACCAAAAGGAACCTTATGCTCAATCTTGAGAAAAGATGCAAAAGAATCCAAGCTGATATTGATATATTTATGACAAATTATGGTATTATAAGGGAAAAAGGACTCCCCAGTCCTATGGTAATCCATGACAAGCTAATGACCTAGGATGATTACATTGAAAGACTAAACAATTTTGCCAGTAGCCAAGCTAGTACTTCAGGGGTAAAAGCTCTACCCACGGGAAAGGTATTATATAATATCTTGGAAAATCTATTTTTTTTTAGAGCATGAGATAAAGCACTTGTTTGTCAACAAGCCAAATTTTTCCAAGTACACTGAGGCTTATGAGATATATAGAAAAATTATAAATATGAAATTACCCGAAGGTGAATGGTGGATGAAATTAATATATTTGCTATAAATTTACTGCAGTAAATCTATATGACAGGCAGGTAAAATAGATGAAACAGAGTCAAAGTGTAGAAGGTAAAGAGTATCAGTATATTGAAAGCAGAAAGTGATTCAAGCACAGAGTTATAAAGCAACTGAAAGAGACAAATTCAAATTACAACAGCCAGCACATTCACAATAAAAGGGACAACAAGAAGGCAGTTCTCATATTGTTATGAGATATTTTGTAACATTTTTTGTATAAGTACTTCACATTTTGAAGTAATTAGTGTGGATTTTAACACATTTCTATAGACATTTTATATCAAGCTAAGGAGCTATTGTATTCAAGACTGGACTGGTTTCTGTTGGGTCATGAAATAAAGCTAAAGACATTTCACTGGATTCTTGTGCACAGTTGGAACCAAATAAGTATTATCTCTTCATGTTTAATTTTTGTTTTATCATCATGTTATAAATATTCACATGTTTTCTCTATGAAATATGAATAGTAAACAAGGAATGATATTTTAGAATTAGCTTTAATGATGTTTGTCTTGACTGTTTACTTTCTCATACTAAACTATCTTGGTCTAGGAATTCATAATTGCTCCCTTACTTCCATAGTTTCCCCCCTTAAGTCCATAGTAAAGTATTCTTAGTTTTCCTTTGCTACCGATCTCCTTTTGTTCTTCATCTTGATCCCGGTTTAAGGATTCTTCGTTACCCTTTTACCCTGGTTAGGACTACCTCATCCATTTGAACCTGTAGATTTTCTTTTTGTTGTGCTAGCCTACCCTGTGAACTACTCCTTTAGTAATTGATCAGATCGAATTAAGCCACTCTTTGATTGACTCCATAGCCCAATGGCCTGAATACTTGTTTTGCCCATCTATTTTCTTAATTCCACTACCTAATCAAAACCAAAATATCTTGAACACTAAGAACTAGCCTGAAATCCTACCCAAAACAAAGTTAAATTATAAAGAGAGAGCCCTCTCTGGACTTAGGTTGGGTAGAACTCGAGTCTAAAAGATTAGGTTTGTCGCTACCTCAGCTTATTCCTTCTTTTATAACTTCTAGGGAAGACTTCTGAGTGATAACAGATCAAAAACAAAGTAATGGATGGTATGATAGACCAACGGTGTGATAACCATCAAGCTGAATGACCCAACCCACATAGTCCCCTTTTTCCAATTTTCCCTAGTCATTGCTGACCAGTCCCTCTTTATTTTTAATCAAGCTTGAAGAGGATAACATATTATTGTTGTATAATTTCACGCTTCCGGTGAATCCATCGCTATTTGATGTTTTAACGAGTGTAGCGAAGGTGAAACTCGATCTTGTCTAGATGGACAGGTTTGTCGCTATTTTATGTTTTTAATGAGTTTAACGACAAGGATAACTCAGTCCTTTTCATGTTTAGAGAGTTTTAAAAGGGATTGAAAGGAAACTCCAAAAGTTGTTTTTCGTAAATTAATCTCTCAAGCCTGAAAAAGCATAAAATAATACAAGAGAGATATCGTTTCCAATCCTTTAACGTGTTGGAAAGGACAATCACTCGACAATCTTTTCATGTTTATAGAGTCTTAAAAGAGATTAAATAAGACTTCGCTTTGAGGAATGAGTGGTGTCTAGTATAGCAACTAGTTCCGATTATGTTGGAACTTCTCAAAACATGATTATTTATGTGAAGAGGCTGGCTAATAAGACCACTCATTGCAACTATTCCTCAAAAAGGGTAAAACAACCAAGTGAAAGCATATGATCGGCCAAAGAGATGGTGGTGATGGGATGAAAACAAACAAGGCTCATCTAATGAAAAAGACTGATAGAATGGTAATCACGAGGGTTAAAAATGGAAATGGGTTCATCTTTACACAAGCTTGAACCATAGGGAACTACGCTTGGGTTTAGTTTCATGTTTACACAAGCTTGAAACAAAAAACTATGCTTGGATTCAATTTCATTTTTATGCAAGCTTAAAACAAAAAACTATTCTTGAGATTGGTTTACATGCCCCTAGCATGATGAAAGGGAGAGTCTCCTATAACCAAATGGAAGTTGTTGCGGTGAAGCGGGATGGTTATCCAACACCTTTTTGGCTTTTTCCAAATAGGGACAAAGGTGAATGGGGTGATTCCCTTCTCATAACCTACAGGGAAACTTAACTTTACCACTAGGTGCACGCCCCCGAAGCTTCATTACATTCACCTAAGTAGACTACTCGTGGCTATCAGGTGGATGGAGTGAAGGTTACGAGATCAAGTGAAAGACTCGACCTAGATTTTACGAGATCTAATCAAACACTCGACTTGGAAATTTGCTCTAGGGGACCTTGTTTCATTTTTTAATGAGCTTGACATAAGACAAGGAACTTCACTCAGATTCGTTGTTTCATTTTTTAATGATCTTGACACAAGACAAGGAACTATGCTCACATTCCTTGGTTTCATTTTTTAATGAGGTTGAAACAAGACTAGGAACTGTCCTCGTGGACCTATTTCATTTCTTAAATGAGGTTAACACTGCAAAAGAACTATCCTCATATTCCTTGTTTCATTTTTTAACAAGGTCGACACAAGACTAGGAAATATCCTCATATTCCTCGGTTTCATAACTCATAAGAGGTCATGAAGGAGAGATCTGTTTCCAATGCCTCTAGTACATGATGTACAACATCACTGAATTGATCGTCAGCTCATGTAGATATGGAACAGGTTGCCACATAATTAACCCGTGGTGGTGATGATACCATTGGTACAAAAGGACTATTTAGGGAAGATGGTTCACTGGGAGCCATATTTTGACCAGGAAATGAAAGCTAGACAACAATGACAATTCTACCTTCATGCAAGAAACAAATCACTCAAAAGAGTGTTGAAACAATAGCTCCCATGTCATAAACATAGTCACGCCCAAGAAGTAAATTATAATATAAATGGCCTAAGACTACCATCACATTCAGATAAACGATTTTTCCTCCCAATGTAATGAGTAACCGAGGGAGGACCCCTAATGGTTGACTGGTTCCTCTGTTAAAATCCAACAGATTCTAGGTAACTCGCACAAGTAGCGGTCAACAGAGTGCTTACCAAGTAGTTGAGGAAAGGATACTCATAGATGCACCTTTATCTATAATAGTTCCCGAAACAATCATATTACAAACCTGTACTATGATCTAGAAACGCACATAAGAAGAAGGACAGAATCCTACCAGTCAATTCCAATCGAAGGAAATGACTAGGCTACTTGGAAGGGATACCGTAGAAACAGGAGAATTAACCCATTGAGTTACGAAGGTGGGATGATTTTCCTCTTGTCTTGATGGAACATGAGGACTACCCCCAAGCTCAATGTAATCTGAAGAAACAAAAAGAACTTGAGTGGTATCATATTCACTCTCTTCGGGAAAGGTATGATTAACTAAAGGTGAAATTGGGTCAACTGTTACCTCAACTTGTTGATTTGGGTTGGGTATAGACTCATAGGATTCACTTTCAGAGAGAGTGGGTTAGACCAACAGTTGATTTTGGTCAGTCAATTCATCAACTAGTGAAGGATTAAGGGATAGTTTCCTGTAACCATATGGAAGTCACTATGGTGAAGTAGGATAGTTATCCAACACTTTTTTGGCTTCATCCAGATAGGGACAAAGGTGAATGGGGTGATTCCCTTCACATAACCTACATGGAAACTTAAATTTACCCTTCTTTCCATGAACTTTACTATCACTAGTTGATGGTGTGTCACCAGCATGATCTTGAGAAGTTGATGACACAGGATGATGTGAACGGGAAGACCATTCTTCTAAGATCTAAGGAATATTAGGACAATTTCGAAGAAGATGGTCTCCCGCACAAATTTTTCATGGATATCAAACTTTGTGAGGCTTGATGAATGATTTCTCATCAATGTTCCATTCAAAGTAATGGTTGCTTGATTGCCCTTCTGCTGAATTTGCTTCTTCTTCTTCTTCTTATCCACTTGGTTTCTAGTACCAATACTTTCACCAGGCAAAGAGGAAGAAGAGAAGGAATAAACAACCAAGGAAGAAGGAAATGGGTCAACTTTAAGATCAACTGGACGTTAATTTTGTCCAGTCAGGTTACTACTTGATTGTGGAGAAATCACAACATTTTGAACTAAGGAGGTTGAAAACAACCATACTGGCAAGCCAATAGTAAATCCCAGAAGGGACAATGTAGCCATATATGGAGCACCAATATTTCCAAAAGGAGGAAAAGGACTAGGATTCCCATCAAAAGGAATTCCTTGATCAGTGGACTCTAGATTTGTCGCCATATCTTTCAACCTAAGATCAACTAAGGAGCGAGTGTGGAGGATGTTATCTGCGGTCAATTAATTTTATTTTAATCAAAGTAAGATAACAAAACAAAAGAGGGATAATCTAGGCAAAAGGTTTACCAAGAAACTGTGAACTGTAGAATACCTCCTGGCGAACCAAGAAGTACAGGCAGGCAATGTCCCCGAATGATGTGTTTGGTGTGTCACAGTGTACAAGGCGGCCAACTCGGTTACTTAAGGATGGATAGAAACCTACAGTTGTCCTCCCATATATATCCAAAAGTACATGGAGGCCCAATCTGTATAAGCGATGTCTAATGCAAAACCGCACAATGAGAGCATTCACATCTACTTTACATACTGTAACACTGCCTTATATACCCGAAGGTACGTGGACGAGCTACAATATACTCACGTACGTGGAATGGGGTATCACACTCGGGATGTATTGTAGACAAGTTAGTGATAGTTACTTTGTTTTATGATGTCAAAACATGTCTCTAGCCTAGACCTATAAATGTTTTTTGTTAAGTGACAATACTCCATCAGGTAAATTCAGATAAATTTTAAGTTTATCTTCTTTAGAATTTGCCTTTCAAGTTCATCACGTGATGTATTCTATAATTCCTAAGAATGCAAATATCATAATAAACATTCTTTCCATTCAATTTAATGATGAAAATCCTAGCTACATAGGGATAGAGCAATCAGATTTATTTTGGTCAAAAACCAAAGACCACAATCTAAATGAAAATTCCCTACACTATCCCTATCAGCACACACAAACATTTTCAATGCAATATGCATGTATTTCTTTTCGATTTCCCTTAATGTAAATGAACAAAAAGGAAAACTAATGCACAATCGATCAATAAACTCTTTTCATAAAAATGACGATTTTGCGACAAATTCTTTTTAAGGAAAGGAAGAATTTACAACACTTTCGTTTCCAAAGAAATGAGGAATTACGACACTTTCATTGAAAAGACTAATCATATGCATACATCAATCAATTGATCTTTCATGAATGAAGACTTGATGATAATTCAATTTTCGAAGGAAAAGACGATTTTACGATACTTTATTTTAACAAAAATCAATCAACATTTATCAATCCTAATCTAAGTAGGGCTAGGTAAGGAGATGAAAAACTATTTTTAGAGACAAGACATCATTGACATTCAGTAAATCATTCAAACAGGAGAAAACTGGCAAAACTTTAGCTCCTAGATGGGAAAACTGACCGTCAAGGGATGAGCGCAGGCAGCTTTGAGAGATAGTGCATTGAAGCATATTGGATCTATGCGGGAAGTGCACTGTAGTGCACTGTCCTTCATTGGGCTGCGCTAGTGACAATAAGCCATTTTTAAGGCAATTTTGACATAGTTTGGCTCAATTTTCAATGAAAGAAGACTGAAATCCAATCAATGACCACAAGTATAGTATGTAGAAATGTCTTAAGAGGTTGATAAGCTACTAATATGGATGATCGCTCCCCAGTGGAGTCACCAATTTGTTTTGCGAAGTTTTAGTGTCTACAGATAAATGCCTAAACCCCTAGACTAGTAGCTAAGTCTAGAACAATAGTGCAAAGCATTCTCTACTTTTTCTATAACCAATAGATTAAATAAGACAGTAAAGAAGCCTACCTGAAGCTTTCTCTTACTCCTTATCTCCCTTGACCAATTTTGTCACTCCTTTCCGTACTTAATCCACTTCAAAAGTAGTTGCATATAGACAGAAGACAAAAATCGGCCAAAGCATATGATAATGATCTATTGATTAAACATAAAATGGAATCGAGTGCATAATACACATATGAAATCATTAATAAACAATACAAACATATGGAAAATCTTTGAACACTTTATTAGTAGAAGGAAGAGTTACAACCCAATTTGCTTGATTCAGTGTCACTCCTCCAGTTCAATCCCATGCTCTCCTCATAACAAGCAAGACATTTTGACATCATTACAATACTTGAAAGCAACTCAAGTCTCATATTAACAAAATCTCCCTATAATTCAATGATTTCCAGCCCCTAATCACTTAGATGAGTGGTCTTTTTAGAGGTGAATGAAGGAAGTTATGCCATAAATGGTGATAATGAATGCCCTCCCAAACATAGAATTTACTTCCCTGGAGAAAGGGATAAAGGGATTTATGTTCCTTAACTCCCTACCTCATCTAAATTTGAGCTAAAAGGAGTAGATAAACTTGGGAAACTTCTAGATGCATCCAATTGATAAGAATATTCCCGAACCCCGATGCAATTTCGCTCAAATTTTCCCAGCGTAGGCCAAAGAGAGACCAAGTGCACTGCAATGCTCACTAACAGTGTATTGGCTACACTGTAGCACACCCTAAGGAAGGCCTGTCGGTCCTAATCTTCTTAGAGACAATTTCTGGATGATTTCAGTCATGGAACTTCTTGGGAAGCTAGGCATTCTAATGGTTGACTTATTTATGGCATATAACAACTTAATTAGGGTTTGATGGTCCATAATAGTACTGATCTATAAGTTGGGGTTGATGTGCCAAAATGGATTTGTAACAATCTGGTCTGAGGTGAGCATGCAACTGTGCTTCTGAAACCCTAACCCTCAATCACATGCACAGTGAGATGTATGTGCATCTGAAAGGCTCTAGTAACACTCTTGAGCCTCTATGGGAGTGACTGTGGTCTAAACCTTCACTTTTTGTGCCTGCAACTATGGCCCAAAACCATAGATCTGAAATGCAATCTTCTAACACTACAATTTCACCTCATAGTGAACTTGTTCCTCTGTAGATGAGTCTCAAAACTGTGTGACCAAAAAAGCAAGATAGAAGAGTGTCTCATGATTGTGTCCAAATGAGGTAGAGGTCACTTGTATTTGTAGCCTTCTAAGAGGGTCCACTTTGCTTGACGGACCTTATCAAATATGCACATGTGGGATTTTATTCATTAATACACTTTCCCTTATCCAATTTGAGTGATATTTAGGTTGATTTTGGCCCTCTCAAAAAGAGGAATTCAATGCACTAATTATCTCCATAAATTGATCTGACAAAAATGTAATTTTACATAAATTTCTTATTTTTACCACTCCCTCTCAACTAGGGATAATTCCACCTGCCAATATCTTACCATCGATGGCATCCTATCATCATATCCTACCTAGTCTCAATTAACATCATGTATTATCATAGATCATATTAATTCATCTATTTCTTATTCTTTCTTATCTCTTGATTATCCCTGTTCATATGCTAAACATTCTCAAATCTAAAAGAAAAATAATTTGTTATTGGATGGGAGCATAAGCTACAACCCTTTATTCCTCAAGCTATTATTTGGTATATCTATCAGTAGGCTACTAGCTAGAATCTCATTAGCTGTGATTCAATTTGGATCATCGTCAGAGAGAATATCATCAGGGAACACATCTCAACCTAGAAACCAATGACAATGATGATGGTACTATTGGAAACACTCACCTCATGTCCATGATAGTGGGGAAGTTCCTGTGGGACACTCTCACCCCATGTCGAGTAATAGGATATTCAAACATGCAGGGGATCACATCTCAACCCTGGTATCACATTAGGGAGATCATTCTCAACCAAAAATCACATAGGGGAGTGAATCTCAACCGAATCCTATTTCCTACTAATCTTCCCATCAATGAACCTAAGTAGTCATTTGGTAGAACACCTATATCATAATACAGCTTGGACGACATACCCTAATTACCAAGAGGAAAGGATCACACACATCTAAGCCTCCTCAACCCATTGAGCAGACGGTGAGGGGCAATCCCAACAAGCCCTTGTTGTGGATATGATGCAACCTTGGGTATACTCCGCAATGACAAAAAGTGGGGCAGATATTGGACTTTTCAAAATGAACAAGGATCACACACATCCCATGGGTGATAGATAAGGGATGAACATCTACGACCTTATTATCCATATTTCCCTCAACCCCAGGGGCCCATCATCTTGATTACACACACTGAGACCTCAAACAGGGGAGGAAGAGTTGCCTCAGTGTCCTCAATCAGTGGTGATCTATATAAATCATCAACATATCATCGTACTCGTATTTGGAAATCATAATGTCTCAATAGGATTTGTCTTCGGTTTATACAGGGAATCAAATAAAATATCACTTTATAACTTAAATAATCATATAAATCACAAAGGGTACCACATTCATCCTACTCGAGGAGGTTCCAACAACAAGCCTAATCTTATCTCATACAACTGCAAAGTCTCAATATATAAAAGTATCTTGATCCCAATTATATATGGTATTCTCTAAAATTGTATCCCACTCTTTGTCATCACAATGTATCCATATCATATCCAAAACTGTTCAGATGGCTCTCTAGGGAGATTCTTCATCCTTCCTCATGGCTTGCCATGCTTGTAACATTTTACTCAACCTTGGTCATACTACAGACCTCTCATCCAAGATATCCTGGAACATTTCATACTAAAGTAGCATCCTAGTGTGCTCATCAATAATAATCCCAAACATTGTCAATACATTCATGCAACCACATATTGTAGGATGAATATCTCAAATCAAAATTGATCATCTCATGCAGTTATCTCGAAGGGTAGTCAATGGCAACTCAATGTGTATGAAGCAACTCAATCAAGTTAGTATCTATGCACATCACATATATATATTATATATAATATATATATATATATATATAATATATATATATATATATATATATATAATATATTATATATATATATATATATATAATATATATATATATAATATATATATATATAAATTATATTATATATATACATATATATATATATATGGACAAATGCTCAAAATGGAACATCAACGCTTCAATCTACTGTTGTTTGCCAAGTTGAGTACAACAAGATTTCTTCACAACATCTTGAAATTAATTCGAAGTATTCAAGGATTTGCATTTCCGCTTTTCAATACTTATTCAATAACTTCACAGAATATATTATCTTTTCCCAACTTTAGAAATTGATTCGTCATTCCATTATTCCTCATTTCAAGCTTTAGAAGCCATCCCCCTCTTACTTAGATCATCATAGGCTCATTACATGAGAATAGTATATCATCAGTATATAAAGCCAAAACAGAAATAAAATTCATACCTTGGAATACTTCTAAAGTAGAGGTTTGGATCAACACAACATCCTGACTTCATTAGATAACTATCAAATATTGACATATCATGATCAAGGAGTTTGCTTCATATAATTATCTCTGCAAACAAAACACTCTTCCAAATGAATATGCTCAACCTTATTATTGTACAATTAAATCAACTAAGTCAACTTATTGAAGTTTATATGTTAGATCAGAACCAATATCAAAGTCATTAATATCACAATATAAATTCTTTAGACCAGGTGACAGGTAGATCTCTCATCAAGTCATGACTTCATTTATTATCATGCCAACAGGTTCTCTTCTATCACGCAATATCAATAAAAAATTCATCAATTCATTCTCATGATCATAATACAAGTCATTTTTGTCACTAGATGCAAATTCATACACCAAGGATAAGTCATGGAGGCACCACCTTCATATTGAATCACAACTGTCAATACTTGAACCATTGTGCTAGGATCAAGGAGGCCAATACAAAACCATTATCAATGCCAATAGTAGTCATTGAAGTCACTATGCCCACATAGCATTGTCATCAAGGAAAATCATCAATCATCAAATCAAATCATTAGTCATAAGGTCAAATCCAAATTTTCTAGTGTAGAAGGGTCAATAGTCCAAAACATATCTCAATCATCAAGTCATTATCAAGCATCATGTCAAAACTCCAAAAACTACTCATATATATTAGTCGAATCATGTCAAACTCTTGTAGAAAAAAGTTTAATCATAATGACACATCTATATGCATATCTCGATCACCTACAAACACAAGTTCAGTGTTCATGTTCATATTATAGTAAGCATTCAAACTTTCCTGCGTATAGAACTTACTGTTGTCTATTTCATGTTAATAGGACTGACATCCTTCAGGTGAACATCCAATTTTATGCTCAAAACTTCGATTTTATGACCAAAAGGCATAGTCACACCCATAGGACATCCTCTGTGTATTTGGGAGACTTTAGACACACTATTCAAGTATGATTCTGTGTGACTAAGGCTTAGAGCAAGGGAAAACTCTCTTTCCTCAGATCATAACTTTGTTGTAGATCATCAATGTCAGATATTTGACTACCATGCTCATAAATCATATTTCAAAAATAAAGAGTATATAATGCAAATGAAAATAGGAGAAGGGATACTATGGGTAGGTTATCCCTTTGAATGGGAATCCACTTCAGTCATCTTCATTCATGCCATCAACATGTCTATAATGCATGAATAGATCTATTAGATCATAATGTCAAACATATATCCATCATGGTCATAACATCAACTACTTCATAATCACTTCATGTCATCAATCTTTTTTCAAGGGTTAGAGTCATATGATAAGGGAAACTGAAAATGATGACACCACACTTCAAATATGATGAATATATTATCAAGTAAATAGATTAATCTGCTAAATCAAGCCATCTTAATTTACAATAGGTCATAATTACTAACTTACCAAGGTTAACGAGAAAATTATGAATATCAAAATCATTTTTATAATTTTATCATCATGGTTACCATGCTAATCATTATCAATAGAATCAATTATGTCATTCAACTTTATCACATGATAATCATATTTCTATGCCTCTATCATCAATTCAGTGCATTCAACAATACTTTACCAAAACAACAAGAGTATCAACCATTTTTCCACACTTTCATCATGCTCATCACAAGCATTATCATTAGTATCATTTTTAAGAATCAATGAGCTAACCTTCTATGTGATATCCATCATGTCTTATAATGAAAGATATATGCCAAGTATCAGGTTACCATTTATTAGAATCAAGGTGTTAGCCTTCTTCACAGGAGCGGGACATCCAAAACAATAGATGTAAGCCAAACATCAAGTATATAAAAGATCAACATCAAGTAGCCTCATAGAATTTAAGAAGTTCATCATGATCAAAATGTTCAATACCAGGTGGACCATTTCATTAAATGAAACATCAATCCAAATCAATTTCATATGCATGCAAGAACAATTTGTGAATGACACATTATCATCATACATGAGGGCTTACCCTTCCATGGAAACATGTTGGGTGTGGAGCCTGATTATCTTCTAGATTCAAAGGAATTTGTTTCAGCTAGATGTATACCCTAGGAAGACTATACACCCCTCCACATGAGGGGGTGCAGGGGGCACTTATTACCCTTGTGGGGGTCCGAGGGGAGGCCATTCCCCCCAGTTGGGGGGTTTCAGGGGCTAGTAGACCCCTAGATGGGGTTCGACGGAAGTGCCTTCGTAGCTAAAAGTAGATTAATTATAACATAACATAACTTTGAAACAATATATCATGCATACCTTGTAGTACTCAAATACATGTGCACCTTCTTATTTTACATAAGAAACTTGTAGCTCTTTGTCACTTTTCCATTAGATGCCTCTTCCTGCATTAGCCATGATCCTCAAGAACAATCCACTAATCATATCTAATCAAGAAGTTAGAAGAATCCAAAAACTCAAATATATATGTAGGAAGCATCAAAACAATAATCATATCTATAATTCTAAAAAAAAGTAAAGACATAGAGAAGCATCATAAATCAGAGGGTACTTAACTTCAATGGTAGGTGTGTAGAAAATTTGATGTAGGTTAACTCGATAATGCAATATAAATCAAGGCAGAATACTATATCCTACTTCTATTATCAATTTGTGGAAGCTTAAAGATCAAACTGAACAATATAACCAGAAGAAGAAGAATCAATGGCATAATACACATGAAAATACTTTGGGGAAAGCCTCATCTAAAAACCCCAAACTATTGTATTATCATACATGGTGGAAATACATAGGAATTATACAAATCCTTAGCTCTCATAGCTAGCCAGCTCTCAATGCAACCCTCACAGATGCTCACAGGCAACCTTGGCTTCTCTCTAGCCTTCCTCTCTACCCTCCAAGCTCCTATTTCCTTGTGTTGTTCCTTGTGGATGATTCTCCTATTACCCAGTGGATGATCTTTCTACCAAGTGGATGATCAAGCCTCCAAAACTGCGCAATCTTCAAGGATGAATCCTTGACTGCATGCATGAGTTTTCTTTATAAGAAAACACATGCAACTGATAGTACACTATCCTTGAATGTTAATCTCAACTAGGTCTTTCTCAGGTTAGACATGCATGAGTTTTTGATGAGGGAATCTTCAGTTAACTAGAGTAGCACTAGTTGAGTGCATGCATGCATCAACTGTTTGTTAACTCTCTATTACTTCCTCAAACAATTTGGAACTAATTTAACTGTATTTAACTCAGTAAACTAAGTTAACTAATTACAACTTAAATATAACTCAATCTTATCTCCTTAATTTAAGGGATAACTCTTGCATGACTTCAGAAAGACTTCTAACTTGAATTTCTCCAACTAATTAATTTAAAATAAATTAATTAATTATTTCCAAGTAGCTGTTGAGACTAAATTCAATTTTAATTCACAATTTAATTCAAGGAAAAATTAAATTGGAATATTCTTGTTGCCATATTTCAACACTCCCTCTCAACAAGAAAGGGGTTATCTGCCACCCTGGTCTTGTCTCTATCGAACTCAAATTTACACTTTGATAATGCCTTTGTCAAAATGTCAGCATCTTGCTTCTCTGTTGAAATATATTGTAGCAACATGATCCTCCTCGCTACACAGTTTCTGAGATGATGATATCGGATGTCGATGCACTTGGACCTACCATGAAATACTAGATTCTCAGAGAGTTTGATATAACTCTGATTATCACAATAGATCGCAGTTGGATCCATCCTCTATTCAAACAAACCAACTAGGGTTTTCCGCATCCAGATGGCCTCACATGCTTCCAGACTTGCAGCCATGTATTCTGCATCTACTAAGCTGAGTGCAACTGACCTCTGTTGAGATGTGCCTCTGAGCTATCTCAATATATGCTTTTTCGCCTTCCAAAACATCTTGGTACGGTGAACCATTGCTTGACTTAGTTAGTTCACCGCATAGCACAAATGTGGTCATGTGTTCACTAAGTACATCAGTGAACCCACAAGCTACCTGTACACAGTAGCCTCTACCACTTCTCTTGAAGTAGCAACCTCTGTCTTCCAGTTACCTACTAGAGGAGTCTGCATGGGCTTGCACTTCTCCATGTGGAATCTCCTGAGTATCTCGTTGGCATACTTGCCCTGAGACACAAACAACTTCCCATCCTTCTACCACACTTCAATGCCAAGGAAGTAATGTATGAGACCCATGTCTTTCATCTCAAAATCTCTTGCAAGGTCCTCCTTGCAAGACATGATCAACTAATCATCACCAGTCAATATGAGATCATCAACATAAAGTACTATGATCAATAGCTTACCTTTCACCACGATGTGGCACAGGTTCACATCTGCTTCACTCTTTGTGAAGCCCAACCTGGTGAAGTAGTTGTCTATGCTGGTGTACAAAGCACGAGGTGCTTGGTTCAGCCCATACAATGCTCTCTTGAGTCGGCACACAAGCGACTCACGATCAAAGGTCTTAAAACCTTCTAGATACTCTATGTACACCCCTTCCTGAATCTAACCATTGAGGAATGTTGTCTTCACATCCATCTGATGGATCTTCCAACCCATCTGTGTTGATAGTGACAACATAGATCTGATAGATGAGTACCTTGCAACAAGAGAAAAAGTATCATAATATTCAATCCCCTCAACCTGTGAAAAGCCATGAGCAACAAATCTTGCCTTATGCTTTTCCACACTACCATTAGCAGCTTGCTTTACCTTGTAAAGCCAATGGGAACTTACGACTGACTTGTTTTTTGGTCTTAGAACCACATCTCAAACACTGTTACAAACTATGGAGTCCTACTCCTCCACCATAGCATCAATCGAAATCGGCTACTATAATACTTCCTCAAAGGAAGATGGCTCGGTCTCAACACATTCCCCAGCAAGGACCATGTATCTAGTGTACTTCTCAGGTGACCTCCTCTGTCTATGCTGAGAAGATGATGCTCCCACATTCTCTCTCACATCCTGGAACAATCTATCATCTATGGAAGACTATGCTTGAGTGGATGTCTCCACTCCTGGAACTTCTGCATGCGGCTGCTCTGCATTAGTCTGAGGCTCTTCCTCCTTATGAACCAACAGTTCCTACACAAGTTGTAGTTTGATCTCCCTCTCAAGGGAAACTCACATCGCCTTCTACTCATCAAACTTGAGATCTCTGCGAACCACTGTCCTCCAACTAGTAGGCAAGTACACCCAATAGTTGTGAGGTGTATCAGTGTAGCCCACAAACAGCCCCAACTCTGCAGTCGGCTCAAGATTATTCTATGCATCCTTTGTCACATGGCAATATATTGATGAGCTAAATATTCTAAAGTGACCCACATCTGGTCTCTTACTAGAGAAAGCTTCCTCTGGTGTCTTCATCCCAAGTATGCGATGCGGGCTTCTATTCTACAAATAGACCGCTGTGTTGCATGCCTCACCCCACAAGTGAAGTGGTAGGCATTGGTCATGCAAAATTGCCCGTGTTGCCCCTACAATAGTTCTTTTCTTCCTCTCGGCCACCCCATTCTGTTGTGGGATATGAGGTGCCATCAACTCTTGTTTAATTCCTTTCGCTGCACAAAATTCCTTAAACTCTTGAGAGACATATTCTCCACAATTATCACTTCTCAAGGCCTTGATCTTCTTCCCTCACTCTTTCTCGACCAAATCTTTGAACTCACAAAACTTTGTGAAAGTTTGGTCCTTCTTCTACATGAAATAAATCAACCATTTACGAGAATAGTCATCAACAAAAATCACATAATACCTTTGCTTCACTGTGGATGCCGTCGAGAATGGTCCACACAAATCAGTGTGAACTTACTCTAAGATAGCCTCTGCTCGACTGTCTTGATCATGAAAGGAAGACTTGGCATCCTTTCCAAAGGTACAACCTTTTCATGTGTCAACTTGCTCAAGTTTACCTTTGGGAAGTCCTGTAGATATCTACTGCATTATCTTCAATGCCCCATGATGCAAATGGCCCAAATGCCTATGCCACAACTCACCAATCTCTTGGCTTTGCATTGATTATGCTTTCCTACTCAATGTTGCACAATCATCTACCTCTAGTTTATAGACATTCTTTACCTGAATCCCTATCCTATTGGTCGGACCTGTGTCTATGTGTCTTAGGAATGCCTTTCCTTTACTAAAGACAACATCGTAGCCTTTTTCCTCCAACATCATGACTGATACCAAGTTCTTCTTCAGTCCAAGCACATACATCACATCTGTCAAGGTGAGAGGAGCTTCATGCTCCCTCTAAAAAGCAACCGTGCCCACTCCTAAAACGCTATACCTTCCATCGTCACCCATCTCTATGCACATCTTGAGGTCTTTCTCTTGCAAGGCATTGAATAACCTTTTGTCACCAGTCATGTGGAATGAGGCTCCACTGTCAAGATACCTGACATAAACCATCATCGATGACACCATGCATGCGATGAGGGTAAAGTCCATTTTGAAATAAGAGGCTAATGCCTCACCTTCTGATCCTTTTGAGGATCCCTTATTAGAATTCTTTGATGGGAAATTAGTCACATAATGTCCCACCTTGTGAAAATTAAAGGATCTTACTTTAGACATGTCACCCTTCTTCCCTCCATGAGAAGAATTCAATTTGAAATTGGAAGCCTTCCCCTTCCCTTTCCTTGCATTACTTGCTAAGGATAGATTTTCTTCATCATCAATCTTGGATGAAGAACCATCTCATGTGCTACTCCTGATCTCCTCCTGCATAATATCTAACCACAATCATTCCCAATTCAGTAGTTTGTCCCTTCCATTCATAGAGTCCTGGTAGTTATTCCAACTCTTTGAAAGGCCAAGGAGAGTGAGGCTCACCATAAAATCATCGACAGAAGCTATTCCCACACTACCAAGCTCATCTCTACAAGTGGTGAGCTTGTTCAGATATGTGGAAATAGTATTTCCCTTCTCCATCTTGATTCTTCGAAGCTTATCCTTGAGAGCCAATTTCCTCTGGTCACTATTGTTCTGATAGAGGTCCTTCAATGTCTTCCACATTGAAAATGGAGTATCCTTCCCATGGGGACTTGATACAATATGGTCTGGAACTCCCTCAAGGATGATTCATCTTGCATTCGCCACACACTTCTTCCACTTAGCCAACTCTTGTGCATTAATTGAAGCTGGATTTGGGATTTCTTGATAAATGAATTCCTTCGAGCCATTCTCTTCTAATACAACCTCCATTTTATCTTTCCATGCTATGTAATTTGATCTGCCTACCAAGGCATACTTGAGTCTCAAGCCATAGAATGCCATTGGCCAGCCTTTAAGTGTGATATGAATTCGATTTACACCTGCAACCCTGAACTTCAAAATTCATATTTTGTTCTCAATATATTGCTCACAACTCTGATACCATGTAGATAATTTCTACAAATCCATCTCTAATACCATGTAGAAATCTGATGTAGCTTAACCTGATAATGCAATACAAATCAAAGAAAAATAATATAACCTACTTCTATTATCAATTTGCGGAAGCTTAGAGATCAAGCTAAACAATATAACCAGAAGAAGAAAAATCGATGACATAATACACATGAAATACTTTGGGGAAATCCTTTGCTAAAAACCCCACACTATTGTATTATCATACATGGTGGAAATACATAGGAATTATACAAAGCCTTAGCTCTCATAGCTAACCAGCTCTTAGTACAATCCTCACAAATTCTCAAAGGCAATATTGGCTTCTCTCCAGCCTTCCTCTCTGCCGTCCAAGCTCCTATTTCCATGCATTGTTCCTTGTGGATGATTCTCTCGTTACCTAGTGGATGATCTTTCTACCAAGTGGATGATCAAGCCTCCAAAACTATGAAATCTTCAAGGATGAATCCTTCATTGCATGCATGATTTTTCTTTATAAGAAAACACGTGAAACTAATAGTAAATTCTCCTTGAACATTAATCTCAATTGGGTATTTCTAAGAGTACACATGCATGAGTTTCTGATGATGGAATCTTTAGTTAACTAGAGTAGCACTAGTTGAGTGCATGCATCTGTCAACTGACTGTTAACTCTCTATTAGTTCCTCAAACAGTTTGGAACTAATTTAACTGGACTTAACTCAGTAAACTGAGTTAACTAATTACAACTCAAATATAACTCAATATTATCTCCTTAATTTAAGGGATAACTTTTACATGACTTCAAAAAGAATTCTAACTTGAATTTCTCCAACCAATTAATTTAATATAAATTAATTAATTATTTCCAAGTAGTTGTTGAGACTAAATTTGATTTTAATTCACAATTTAATTCAAGGACAAATTAAATTGGAATATTCTTTTTGCCATATTTCAACAAGGTGATCATCTCCTTATTGAACCAGCCTTCAAGAGCCATCATTGTCCATTGTACATATAAGAGTGTTGCCTTCACTATTTAAACTAACTCTATCAGCAACCAGGCCTCCTAGAGGCTATCCCATCTAAGGCATCATCAAATCTGTCCCAAGTGCTTAAGCATATTCACATTAACCATGCTAGGGTTTCTATAACTCAAATCTTTTCCATAAACCAAGGTTTCTCTCAAACCCTAACCTTATAATATCCATCAAACCCCAATACACAAATTGTCTAAGATTTTCTTCAAACCCTAGAATTCTTTTAGGTCTCTTCCATCTTCTCTTTCTTCCATCAAAGGTGTCTCCATGGGGTTGATCTCCATGGCTTTTCTTCAGTCGAGCTCTGATTCCATGTTAATTTTTCATAGGGTTATATTTTTCTTTTCTTTGATAATTTCATTTCTTCATTAACATGTTAAGTTCACCAAGTAGAATTACAACATTATTAATATTTACATCATTATTCAACAACATATGCAAAGAACAATAACATCATCATTAATGGAGCAGAACATAAAGGAATAATAGAAGAAAACAATTCACAAATAAAGAGACCAGGATTGGTGAGAGACTAGGGAAACATCCACTATGGGGAAACCCTTTGTTCATCTTCTTATTAGATCATCATCAAATGATTAAACAAAAGAGAGTATAATCATTTGTATCTTCATCTATGAAACTCTCTAACTAAATAACTACGACATCCATGAAATGAACCCAACAATGCTTATATTTGATTTTGAAGATTGTAATGAACTATAATGGTATGCAGTCTCTATAGTTAACTATCAAACACTGCGGTCACTAAGTGAAATCTTTGGAAGACTGGGATTTCCTCTTTTATTTCATGGTCACACAAAGGAGGAGTCATCTGAGTGATTATGGATTCCTAGTCGCTCTGTGAAGTACCACAACTGAGTGAATATGGTCATATCTACCCAAATCTAACTCAGAGGCTTGGGTGCACCCTCCAAGATGTTATGCGAGCAACTATAGAAACCTAGTCACTCCCTTAAGCCTGGTATGTGAGCAACTGGGGTCAGATCTAGTCTAAGTCGAGTGTGAGGCTACAATTTTGTAACTCTAACACTCTATCTCATGGACAGTGATATGTTCGTGTGACTCGAAGGCTCCAATCACCCTCACGAGTCTTTGTGGGAGTGGCTACAGTAAAAAACTTAATGCTTTGTGCCTATGACTATGGCCCAAAACCCTAGATCTTAAATGTGAGCTTTAGATCTGCAATTTCATGTCACAACGAATCAACCAAGAAAGAAGAGTTTCTCATGATTGTGTCAAAATGAGCTAGAGGTAACTTGTATTTATAACCTTCTAAGAGGGTCCACTTTGCTTTAGGGTTGACCTTATCAAATATGCACGTGGGATTTTATTCATAAATGCACTTTCCCAGGTCAAAATGGTCCTCTCGAAAAGAGGAATATATCCATAAAGTGAGATGAATAAAGTGGAATTTGACCACAGTTTCATATTTTTAACACTACAAACTTGTACTTCCTCTGACAGTGAAAGTCCATGATGTTTTCCATGTTTCATTGCTTAAAATATGTGTGAAATATGTTGATCATGTTATTGATTGGTCTATATTGCAAGTAGAACCAAAAGGGATAATTCCATTCAGAACCTGAGTGCGTATTGCAGTGGAAACAAATCATGCTATAGAATAGAGCAATCAATTAGGTTAAAGTGCATTGGAAGCACTTTGGACTCGATGAAGCTACATAGGAGATGGTTGATCAGATGCAAGCTATGTATCCTTCATTGTTTGTCGGCGAAGGAAAATTAATTTTTGGTATTTGTACATATTTATGCATAGTTTCTATTGTAAATACAACAATGAGATATGTTATAAAGCTCCAATAAGTTGTATGGTTGTCATGATTTTCATGATGGTTTTGCTTTTGAGTAGGTTGTTAATTATAAAATCTAAAACGAGCTAAGTTATAAAGCTTCATGGGTAGTGTTTTTTTGTTTTCAAGAGTTTTGCTAGTTGTAGGCATCATAGAATGCTAAGGATGGTGTTCTATAAAGGGTGAGGGATCTTTAATAGCCTCAGGTTAAAATTTCATGTAATAAATTTAATAAAGGAAAAATAAGATGAAGGTCATGGGACACATATTCCAAGCTAAATCTTGGGAAAAAAATCCAAGTGGGAATCACCTGTCCTATATTATGGCTAAGGGAATTTGGCAAAGGATATGGAAAAGGCTTAGAAAAGGAAAAAAATGAATTATTGGTATTTTATTTATGAAAATAAAGGAAAATAGGATAAAAGGGAGGTGAAAGGTCGTTGGTTTCATGTGAGGAGGAAACTGAAAGAAATTGAAGGAAAATGAAGAAATTAAAGCCATCAATAATAAAAATACATTAGATCATCAAATTGTAGCTTTTGGGTCAGTTTTGGTTTGGAATTAGTCTCAAAGAGTATAGGAGCACCAAGAGGAGAAGAAAAGAAAGCAAGAAAAGGAAGTGTTAACACTCCTCAGTGTCCCAAGGCTGAAAAAGGAGACTGGCGGGGGTAGCCCTAAAACCAATATTTAGATTTAGTAGCTATCCCTACCAAATTAGAGAGGGATCTCTCAAGAATCTCACAGCCAATAAAATGAGTGGGAAGAAAAATAGAACTTATGCTAGATATCAGCTAACTAGGGTTTGATTTTAGGGTTTGTTGGACTAGGGTCATAGGTTTAGGAACTAGGTCAGGGTTTCAAATGATTAGTTGCAGAGATACAATGGGAACAGGTAGGTAAAATCAGTGACATATTGGATTTTTTATTTTGGTATAGGGTTCAAATAGGGAAGAATCAAAATGAGCATAAACTTATGAATTCATTTATCAAAATAAAGAACACATAACATGAAAATCTCATCAGAGCAGAGCATAAGACTTATGAATTATGTTAAACACCTATGAGATGATCACTAGAAAGCAAGGATATGGTAGTAATGAGAAATATATATTCAATTTAATGATAAAATAGAGGAAAAACACTTTCACAAAATCATACCACAAGAATCCCAAGATAATAGTTGCAACTGCCTCTATTATTCTTGCAAAGTTTACACTAGCTCCAAGCTTCTCAATCTCAAATGTCCAATCCTTAATTTGACTTAGATCAGTATAAATATAGATGAAAAAGTGAATTCCACCTCTTAGGGGTAAAATGCATCATCATAGGAACTGTTTACATCAAAATCTCTAACTATACCTAAAACTAGGGAAGTTAGAAACCAACTCCCTTTTAAGACTTAACTGACTTGGTTTACTTTCAAAGCATTAATTACAACGGATTTTACATGAAATGAGTCTTAAAATCACTATGACACTTAATTACATCATGTAGACTCATTATAAAGAAAATTACATTGAAAATATTTGACTTTGACCAAGCAAAACTCAAAAATTGGCTTTCTTCCACAGAAGCGCGATGTGCATTATAGAAGCATTGTGAAACAATAGGGGTCAAAGATGAACTTATATCCTCTTAACCATAATTTTTTTTACAAAAATGGTAGAGGTTGGTTTAGATATGGTTGTTTTCAATAACAACCTCTTTCATTTTTATGAAATTCATTCCCATATTCTTGGAATCCATGCCACAAAAGAATGACTAAAACAGGGAATTAAATTGGAGAATTTGATTTTCTCAAATAGGCCTCCATGAATGTTTGAATATCTCCCAATACATGAAACCTATGTATAAACTAAAGGATTTTATTTTGATTGGGTCTGCCCTTAAAAACAAATCCTTTTGTTTTTCAAAATTCATCTTCATTTGGTCATAAACCTCTTTGAAAATGATGCCCAAAAACAGAGTGAAAAGTGTAGCGACTCTCTTGTAACAACTTGTATTTTGGGCCTATATCCCAAATAATAAAGTATATTCAAAAACTGAGGGAGGTTATTGGTTTTAGGTATGTTATGAACAACAACGTACTTCAGGTTCCAAAAATAATTTCCCATTTTTTCAAAATCCAACCTTGAAGTTGGTGCAACAAGCAGTTGCTACATTTCTGTAGGATACTCCTTACTGTGTGCATAAAACTTCAAAAATTCAAAATTTTCAAAACTTTTTTTTTCCTCCTTTTCTTCCTACCTTTTCCTCAAACTTATAAACATCAATGGGAGCATTTCCCTTTTTATCTACCTTGCTTGCTAATTGGGGGTCTTCTTGTTGTTTACCTTGCTGCTTTAGGGTTAACTTTAAGTGCCCGTTGTCTTGTTGTAGGATAGATGCCAGAAAGTCTTCTTTTTCTAGATGATCCTTCAACTCTTTAATCTATTCATATTTTTCTTACATCATGTCACAACTTCTATTTTTATAATAAACCTTGGTTTGATAGGAGGGAAGGGTAGGGTAGGATTGGGAAAATAAGCGAAAAAAGGGCAGCTAGTTTAGGAAAGGCAATGGAGGGGATATGGATTAGGGGAAACTCTAGGGAAATTTCAAGGGGTACGGGTAGATGTTAGGGATGCTTTGGAAGTATAATTTATTGAAATGGGTGAGGGAAAGAGGGGAAAAATCCAAAAACACTGTGTACTAGTAGAAGCAAAGCGTGCCTAGGCAGAAACGCAGCGTGCTAGCTGTTTAGGGCTTGAAGATGGAAATGTGAAGTCTCTGAATGTTGAAAAGATGTTGAATGGTGGATGAGGGATCTAGGAAGACAAAATGATGTTTGTTCATGCTTTTGATGTTCTTTTATATGTTGAGAAGTCAATTTTTTCTTTGGTGGTGGAATGACATCATCATGTCTTTTTGAGAAATAACAAGATAAGGTAGTGTACTATAGATTTCTAAATTTATTAGGAAAAGTTACATATTAATGAATAGTGAAATGTAATTTTTGGAATCTTTTGAACACTTTCCCTAATTGCTAACTCCTGTGATGACTATGGTGGTGACATGAATCCTAAATGACAATGATGATATGACCTAATAATGCCACCAAATGAATACCTAAAACCATGATTAAGGACCTTTGAAACCTTGCAGTGATATGATGACCAAGATACTCTTCTAGTGACCTATCACAAGGAGTGATGACAAGACCATGACAACATTTTATTACCATGAGCATGGAGGGAGTATTAATAAGACATAAACATTAACCAATGATCAAATTTTATTTGAAAATATTAAAATTTGACCTAATGACCCTATCGACCACATGGAAAGAGTACATTTGATCACTAGTGACTCATAGACACTATGAGAAGGATAAAGAAATAAAAGGAAGGACAATGAAAGCAAAGGAAAGCAAGGATCAAGGAAGGAATGGTTGGATCAAGCAACTTCAATGGGAATACTTGCAGGTAACAACTTCCATGTATGTTTTCCTAGCTGATTTTAGTATGCATGGTATGTGTATGTGTATATTTGGTTCATTTGTTGTCATTGGAATGGGTTGTGTTGGGTTTGGAAAATGGTTTTAGCCTTGCCTTTCAATGTTCAGATATCCTGGGTGTGATGGGATTCTTTCTTAATTGAGCGTTGGATTGCTGGAAGGTTTTGGATCTGGGTGAGGTGGTCTCCAGAAAATCCCAAGGGTTAGGGGTGGGGATGGTTTTCTCTAGGATGCCCTAAAAAAGTGGGGGGAGATAGTAAAATTCCTCAAGGGACGGTGAAGGAATTCTGAGGCATCTAAGCTCAGTTTGGTTTTGTGATCTCGGGACTAGTTTAGGTGAGATCATGGTATGGTGAGGGTGGAGGTCATTTAACATGTGGATTCCCTTGGTTGTTTATGGATTGGTTTATCCCATGAGATCCCACATTCATGCCTAGAATATGGCATGACGGTGATTGGTTGAAAGAAATATTTGGTTTATCCCAACCTATGGTCGGGTAGTACGTGGAAGTCCTTGACTTGGTTGGATTTTTCATATGGTTAATAAGAGCTAAGTTTCTCTTGTAAATATACTTGTTATTATGTGGCATTAATGGATATTATATCATTGTTATATATATGGTTATATGTGTTCTAAGCATGGTTATATGGAAAATCTAAGTATGGATCTTATCACATTTTAATTAATGAATGTCTGGTTAATGAGCTCATGATGTAATTTGTGTTATGAAAATTATTGTGACAAGGCAATAGTCCTTGTTGGTAAGCCTCAGATAATTTTCAAATCCCTATGTTCAGATATCCATTCATGACCTGTAGGCTGAAAGTTTACCATGTGTTTGATGGAATTCCTATCCTTGTTGGGAGAGGTTAGGTCAAGTCCTTGCTAACTTTTTTGGTTTATAAGCTTTGTTTCTATGTTATTTGTTGGTGCACTAAAATGACTATTAAAAGCAACCTTAATACCTACATTAATTATCAAACCAGGGTAAGTCTATTTATTTCAAGAGAGTTCAACATTGTCTATGCAAGTGATTTCAAAGGATAGTTCAAAATGAAAATGATTTCAAATTGTTGCAATAATTAATATCTAATTCTCAAAGTTCAATCCAAAACAAATATAAAAGCAAACCTTAAAGCATGTTGAAATCTATTTTAATCTATTGTGTAGAAAAATAAACCTGAATGTAAGTAAAAGGGATCACTCATAAAAGATATACTAACTAGTATCGACAATAATTCATTCAGCAAAAAAGAAAGCTACAACAAATAAAAAGTAAGCAAATATTCAAGATTTTAACTAAAAGAAATCAATTGTGAACTGAATATATTTGACAACACTATTTCAGAAGGAAAACCAATCGAATACTTAAACTAATCTGATAAATTCATCAAAGATTAACACGCAGATGTAAACACCGTAAGATCTAGAATCTACTTGGAATGGAAAAAGTAAATCATAAGGATCAATACTCACAACAATCAGAATAATACTAATTTCATGAGATAACAGGAATAAAAAATTGCAAGAGTAAAAAGAATAAGTATGGTATAAGAAAAGCAATAAATCTCCTATCAACCAAGCTCAGAGCTCCAAAAGTCACTGCCAAAAGACACTGAGAATGCGATTATAGGTAAAACACGATCTTTCTCATTAAAATCAATAATAAAGATGCAACATCACCATAGTGAGAATACTCTATGTCAAAAGTGAATAGTTACAATATCCAAATTCCTAGCTAGTTGTTCTATTTCGCCTATCATCTTTATATAACCTATGAGAGACAAATGGATAGGAGTGAATCCTCAAGATGAGGAGATCCTAAGGTTTTCCCAACCAATAATCTAATTTTATTACAGAATAAACTCGATTCTCCTGGTCTTTTCCTAACCTTAGTGAACAAAAAATTGTCCTTTTCCTTTTCCTAGTCATTTTTGTTCCATCATTTCAACAACAATCATTCAATTCATATTCTTGCATATAAAAATAGTGAAATTTAGCTTTCATGCCCAAAATGACCCAATTCATTAATAATCAATTTTATCTAGCTTCTACAATCATTTCTTCTAAATTATTTTCTAAAGTGAAGATAAAAAATATAAAGATGAATGATTATTTAAGCTAATATGAGGATAAAACATATCTTTTATACATCCAAACATACTCCCATGCTTACCTTTTTACATGTCCTCATGCAATAATATTATTGATGTGCATTTGTGTCAAAGAATAGGTAGGATAAAATTCTTCCTTATATAGCCTAAAACCATTTTTTTGTTTAAGTATTGCAAAATCTAGCTTTACAAAGTAATCTGGAAAATTATAATCATAGTAATACCTTTCAGGGGGTACTAGATAATAGACATCTGTAACGACATCCTATCTAGGCAGGACCCATGCCTAGGACTATATTGTTGTACATGATTAGGCACGCAACAACAGCTTTAAAGTTTTTGTATCCTAATGGATCCCAGTTTTTGATATTGTTAGAGGAAGCTTCCCATCTTTGCCTTGCTGCCAACAAAGCTTCCTCCTTAATGTCTTGAAAATATTCTCTCCCTGCCTGTATAACATTTGTATGGAGTGGTCCCAATTTAGCCATGACTTCATCTCGTTGCATAAACGTTTTATGTTGGACAAAAAGGTGTAAGGGTTTTGTGGGTTCTCCTCTGACCCATAAATCAATACCATGTTCTCTTTTCTAAAACGTGTTATAGGATTTATCCCATTTAACCTAATTCATAGAAAAAGAGAGGAAATATTGGAATTTAATGTCCCCAATGAAGGGGCTAGTATTACTATCGAGTTCATCCTTCATGAAAAATTTGTGCAGGTATAATTCGCATAGAAGGCATTGTACTTACTCATTTCGTTCCTTAAAACATTGGACAAAGTCTGGAGTGGTCTTGAATTTTGTTGACTTACCAACTCTTATAGCTTTAACTTTCAAAAATAGGTGCCTTTCCAACCAGAATAGTGCATAATTAGTGGCAGGTGACCAACAAGACAAAGCGTCAGAGTAAAGAGAACAAATAGTTTCAATTTGTTCCTTGGCCTTCTAAAGCTTGGATTTTTCTTTCTATAATTTCTTCTGCTAATCTTTGAAGCTGGAAAAAGACTCATCTTCTATTGTAGTAACTTCATCAAATTTCTTCCGTAACTCTTAATGTATCTGCAATGGTACTACTTCTTCCTTATGTTGAGCCAAATCCTGTTGGGTCTTTGTTAATTCATTCTGAAATTTCATGATAACAACTTCTTTTACTAGAGGAACATAGTGAGGTGCTTCCTCTATCTGAGTTTCATTATCATGTGTTATCATTCAACTAGTTTGAACAATAGCTTCAGTTGTTTCTTGGGACATACAACAATCTCCTTGGGCATTCTCCTCAAAATCAGTTTGAACAAAAACTTCAGTTGTTTCTTGGGGCATACAGTAGTCTTCCTGGGCATTATCCTCATAATCAATTTGGACAGCAAGATCTGTGGTGGGAAAGTCCATTTGGGTCTCCATTGAACAAGCATAGGGAATTTCATTCTGAGTCTCAATATTCTGCAAAGGACACTGTTATGTTTGCGTCCCTATTGAAAAAACACAAGGACTTTCAATCTGAGTCTCAATATCCTCCAAAAAACATTGTTCTATTTGGGTCCCTATAGTTTCTAGTTCCACTTTCAGTTTCTGAGCCTTATCTACTTCATTTAACCATTCTCTTAAGTATTTGACTATTTTCTTCTATTTCTTGTATTTCGTAATTAGCTTCCTTAATCTAGCCTTGTACGATTTCTTCTTCATGGGGTTTCACATTGGAGATGGCACAATTGTGTTTATTTTAGGTTCATCGGGATCTTCGCCAATATCATGGTTATGTTCCAATGGGACATTATCTCCTGATTGATTTTTGTCTTTAAGGCCTTCTTCTAAATGGGCTTCTTTCTAAGGGGATTCCAATGAAACAATATCTCCTGATTGATTATCGTCCTCAAGGTCTTCTTCTACATGGGCTTCTTTCTCAAGTGATTCCAATGGACCAATATCTCCTGATTGATTCTTGTCCTCAAGCGTTTCTTCTGCATGGTTTTCTTTCTCAGGGGACTCCATTGGAACAATATCTCTTGGTCGATTCTCGTCCTTTAGGGTTTCTTCTGCATGGACTTCCTTCTTAGGGGACTCCAATAAAACAATATCCCTTGGTTGATTCTCGTCCTCTAGGGTTTCTTTTGCATGGCCTTCCTTCTCATGGGAGTCATTCATAGAGGGAACTGACTCCCTCTGATCCTCCAAATTACCAGTAGATGGCAAAATTTCAGTATGGCTAGAACTTCCAACTGAGGTGGACTGTTTAAGGGAATAATTTTTCCCTGTAAAGTTTCCAGATGGATCCCTTTCTTCACAGTATGTACCCATATTCTCCAATAATTGAGCCATTTCTTCCTCATATTCCTACATAATATCATCTTGTGGGCTTAGAGAGGGCATATGAGATGACCATGTTTCCTCTGATGGAATTGGGATGCGTTGTTGTGCATTTATCCTTGTATAATGCCTACGTTTGACTGGGATAGAGGCCAAAGAAGGATTCCTTCTTTTTCTTGCCCTTTTTGGACTTGTTACCTTCCCTCTCTATTGTTCAGTATCTGTGTCATCCATGTTTCCATTATTTATTCCCATTTGTGCGTATGGGTTTCCTTCTAGTGCGGTTAAGCTAGGATTTACAAGGTTATCCCAAGTTAATTGTTGTTGGGTGAATCCATGAATAATAATTAACTTAATCAGACTATGATGGCTGACAACAGAATGTGGATCTTTAACCTTCCTAGCCCGACTAGAAAGTGTCATGCAATAAGGAATTTAAATAGAATGGAAAATTAACTATAATTTTCTACCTAAGAATGGCTAACAATTTGAGTTTTTGATATTTTACCACATCTTAACTTTCATCACAAGTGATGTACCTCTCAACAATGGTCTCCAATTCTTGCCATGGTTAATTTAATGATGTGGGGTGAATCCATTTGCCTTTGTGTGCCAATTGTTCATATGGGTCTTGGAATACTGCAACTGCATCCTGTAGGAGAACATGCTTATCATTCCATCTTGTGCCTTTTGCTAGAAGTCTAGAGACTTCACCTATAACTGCTTTAGAAACTATTAAATTTCTTTACTTCACCATCATGTGTCCAACTTTTATATTTTTCAAGAATTCAAGTGTTATTTCATCCTAGAATCCCTGTAATTTGGCCAAGTACTGAAGATAGCCGATGCACTTAAGAATTTCACGATCCTGTTTTGTTGCTCGGAGTACTGTAGGTTCACTATGGATAGCTTTTCCTCCCATGGTTGTTGTTTCTTAGTAGTTGGTTCACTTCACACTTTTTCATGCGCTTTATCACAGTTTCACAATTTGGAAGAACACACTAAATTGTATACAAAAGTTTAAAGATGTTATTAAAAGAAAAATGATGTTTCTTTAAACTTGTTATTAATAGGGAAATGATGTTGTTTGTCATATTAGTAGTATTTGGCACAACTTAATAATTATTACACATGCTATTCACAATGCCTAGCTTTCCCCCTCCAATCAAAAAATAGCTTGATAATTATTACGCATGCTATCCATAATGCATATCTTCCCCCTCCAATCAGAAAATGGCGTCCATGACCATGAAGCATGGGAAAAAGGGAAAGGACGTTGAGGATCCATAAATGCGGATAGATAACAATCAAAGTGGCATAAATACAACAAAAGACAATCAAAGCAGTACAAGTCACAGAGTTTGGAAATAACTGTAAAAGGAATAAAATAGAGAATGGATCATTATGAAAATATATGTTTCCTTAGGTGGAAAAATGTGACGAAAGCATGACTAACAATAAATGATACTGACTACTAGTATCGATTGATCATACAATATTGATATAATGCATATAAAAGTATAGTTTACCATGCATATTGGTTAATATAGTTATAAATGTTGTTCAAATGGTAAATTCACCTTTAGAAATGAATCAATAGGAAATAATGGAATAAAGAATAGTTGGCAATGTAACATAGAACTTCAATACCACAAGCAGAGCCACTGCTACCAGCAGGTGTTCATAGCCTCCATAGGGTTTATTTTTAACCTGAAAATGAGCCAAAATCATCCATTTAGTGTTTAGATCATTTTATCCTCTCTTTTTAATTGCTATAAAGAGACCACTATGTTGGTATGGTAACCAGATAATGATAGTGCCATTCACCAGGATATAGCAAAGTGATCAGGTTGGCTCGTGATGAGACCTCCTGTCCTTCTAATAGTTTTGACTATCTAGAAGGTCATTACCCTGGTGTGGTGGCCATAATGAAATGTCACTTGTTACATCCTTATGATCATGGTAGGTTGGCTCATGATGAGACCCCCTATCCTTTTTAAGAAGATTTATATTGTATTTTCATATTTTCATATTTTCATATTTTTATTGTAAAGGGAGGGAGGATCATTTACTCATTAAGAGTTAAGGATGGAATGAGAAGTAAAAAAAATGCCAAATAAAGTTATGATTTTATCCCTATATCATCATACCAGAGGGAATTATCAATTGAAAGTGTAAAAGATAAACCAACATGGTACTAAGATAGTGAATCATTTTATGATATGTCCAAAGAGAAGATATTTAGCCAGTCATTATATTGATGAACCAGGTCAGTTTCAAAGTAAAGATAACCATCAAAGGTTTTACAAGTCATAATGATATTAATATAATTGTTTTTCCTTTATGTTGGGTACAAATTCCAAATCCAAAAATATGGTCTTGATAAGAAAACATGAAAGAGAAAATGGTTGTTTGATTAAAAATGAACGGATATGGAACATCAATTATTGATCATAAGAAAAAAAGAAATCACAATTGTTCATTCTACCAAACAGTAGTAGTTCAATTGACTGAACAATAGTTGTTCAATTGATTGAACAGATACACAAAATGAAATCGGAGTTGTTCAATTAACTAAGCAATAGTTTTTTAATTGATTGAGCAACAATTATTCAATTGAATTGAAAACACACTAACAAAGAAATCAAAGCTATTCAATTGCCTGAACGACAATTATTCAATTCATTGAACAATAGTTATTCAATTTATTAAACAACAAACACACAAAAAATAAATCATAGTTGCTCAATTGACTGAACAACAACTGTTCAATTTATTGAATAACAACTATTCAATTGATTGAATAGAAAACACAAAAAAAAATCGGAGTTGTTCGTTCTTTCGAACAACAACTGTTCAATTGAGTGAACAACAATTGTTCAATTGATTGGACAACAAATGCACTAAAAAGAAATTAGAGTTGTTCATTCTACTGAACAACAGTTGTTCAATTGATTGAACAATAGTTGTTCAGTTGATTGAACAACAAACACACAAAAAAGAAATTGGAGCTATTCAATTGATTGAACAATAGTTGTTTAATTGGTTGAACAACAAACACACCAAAAATAAATCAGAGTTGTTCAATCTACTGAACAACAACTGTTCAATTGATTGAACAACAATTATTAAACACACCAAGAAAGCAAGGAAAATCCCTGTATTTACACAGTGATGGTTATCTAAAATAAGTTACAACCAATTGTAAGAAGAAAAAAAGTATACAATATTTACATCTCAAAAGAGATAAGTTTTCATGAAAGTAAAGTTATCGAGTCATTACCCCCTGCAACTAAAATTTTGCATAGTGGGATCATCACATACCTATTGGAAAAAAGACTCTTTGGTGACTGGTTTATGATAAAGACGTAGCCGGTGTCCATTCAACAAGAAAAAATGGACAGACTCATCAATGGTGGTCAGAGTGAAAGTGCCATTGTTGTGCACCTCTTGAATTTCATATGGGCCAAGCCACCTTGTTTGTGACTTACCCAGAAAGTCTTGAAATCTGGAATGATAGAGGAGCACCTAGTCTCCTTTCTGAAACATATTCCTTTTAATAAGATTGTCATGCCCCTTAGCCCTACGTTACTAAATAAGTGTGGTGTGTTCTAGAGAAATTAGTTGAGATTCATCCAATTCATTTATTTGTTGAAGTGGTTTAGTTTGGGCCTCTGTAAGATCTAGTCCCACTTCCTGGGCTATTCTAAGAGTCTTTATTTCAAATTCAATAGGAAGGATAGGTTCTTTTCCAAATACAAGTTGATATAGAGAATATCTAGTAATATTTCACCAAGTTGTGTGATAGGCCCACAAGGCCTTTGGAAATCTAGCAACCTAGTCTCATCGATGTGTCGAAATTTTCATGGTTAGAATCACTTCGATGGCCTTATTAGTGCTTTCAACCTACCCTTTCACCTACGGTTGATACGGGGAAGTGACTCTTTGTGTGATGTGGTGGTTTCATAGAGTGGTTGTAATATTATGTCCTACAAATTGCCCTTCTCCATGTTTTATCACTTCCCTAGGTAAACCATACCGTACAAATAACTAAAAAAGGAAATTGATTATAATTTCTTCTGTAGCTCTTAGAAAAGCTCAATTTTATATACACTTTGTTACATAGTTTGTAGCAACTAGTATGTATGCCTTTTGGTTTGATGGTGGATGAAATTGGCCAAAAAAATCCAATGCCCATCATTCGAAAGGTTCTATTACCAATTGGGGTTGCAATAACATTTCATCAGATTGACCAGGATGGCCCATCCTTTGGAAGCTATCACAAGCCTGGACATATTTCTTAGCTCCTTTAAAAATGGTGGGCCAATAATAGCCCACCTATAGTGCCTTGTGCCCAATTTTGTGATTTGTGAAGTGTCCTTCGTAGGGCTCATCAAGGCAGGCCTTTAGGATGTCGTAGATTTCATCTTCGTGAATGCATTTGCGTATGCACTGTTACACAAAAATATCGTCACCTTGATTATTTGCAGTAAGTGTAGGCCTATCATCACCTATACCAGCTTCCTAAGCAAGTCTTAAACCTCGGCTCTTCAAAATAAGCTTGAAAAAGAGAGAAAGACATCAAAAAAGCAATGTAACTCTGGTTCCGCACTTTCTCTTAGCTTTTCCTGCAGGCCCGCACCTTTTGTTCAAGATATCTGCGTACTTATACGCTCTGTATGTAAAGGGGAGGGTGCGTACCCCTGTAAAAGTCAAAAGGCGCAATTTTTATCTTAAAAAACTCATCTTGGGTTGACTTGACTGTTTTCCTTGTTTTCTTTGATTTCAGAAACTTGTTTTTTGGTTTCTGTTTTTGGCTTGTTGTGTGTGGCTTTGGGTAGACTTAGTTTATTTAGCTTTGTTTTTTATTTTTCATTACTTTAGTCGAAGTCTGCAGCCTGCACTTAGATCACAGTGCGTACCTGTACGCACTTTGTTTTTGTGCACAGAGCGTACCCACACCTGGGTGAGCTCTGCACCTGTGTACCCTGCTAAATTTTTGAAAATTTTGACTTTTTATATTTTAGTTAATTTTATTTTGTTTTTCTAGTAATTGTCTTCTACCCATACCTGCATGTGACTGGTTGAAATCTTTCCTTGGATTGTTTCATTAACGTTAGGGTTTTAAGTGAAATCCTAGAAGTTTTGCTTGTTGGGTTTGTTTTTCGATTTGGTTGTGTAGTGGCTCTGAGCTTAGAGACTGTAGGGAATTTAGATCACCTTAGTGTCTACCAGTCTTCTTGAGAGTCTGACCATTTTTGAAATCTCCCCTTGTTGAGAAATCCTCTTTGATATTTCTCTTTACAAAACTTCAATAGACTTGTGATTTAAAGTTTGGAATTTCATTTTTAAAAAAGGAATGCAAAATTGGTTGTTCTTGACTTATTTGTGATTCTGAACAAACTAGTCCTTGGTTTCCTTGTGACCAAGTAAAACATCCTCAAAAACACTTTTGTGAGATTTTTACTTCAAATAGGGTTTTTGTTAGTTTATAGATCTTACGTTTGCTTCATTTAAATAGTTTTCTCAAAGATTGCTTTAGTTATAGTTTTTAATGCTTTTAGAAAAATGAAAGGTCTCTTTTGAAAAATCTTGTTCTTAGTAGCATTTGAGTTTTCGAATGAAAAGAGAAATTCTTGTGAAAATAATTAGTTGTCTCGTTTTTGAGTGCATTGAAACGAATACTCTTCTTTTGATTTAATCGTTAAAGAAAGATTTGTTTTTTAAAAAGTTTTTGCATCCTCCAACTCTTTCTTTACTAGAACTTCATTGAAGAGAAAAAATTAGGTAGTCATCTTAAGTGCATCTTTATAGTGATTTTGTGTCGAGTCTTTACACCATAAGTTTCATCTCCATCACCTTTTGACTTAATCAAAAACCACTAAAAATCACGCTTAATATA
>APFE030968077.1:7363-52160 GCA_000404065.3 Pinus taeda | reverse complement strand
CATAACCCCTCTATAATTCTCAATTCTCACTATCTAGCTCTAGCAAAACTTGTTCTAGCAACACTAGTTGGTTTAATGCAGGGTGACAGTCATTTATAGATGGAGGAGGAGGAAGTATGCATTGTATCTGGACACCAATTGAAGATTTAGCATTGTCCCAGAATAGCCACTGAACTTGGTTGTCATGGATAAAAATATGACACTCGACCACTTCCATGAGATTTTTCCCCAGAGAACTGCATGAACAAAGAAGGAAAAAACACTTCAGTGCGTGCTGGCTAAAAATCATAACCAAATTTAGGTGGCGCGGGCTTTGCTCCATGACAGAGCATCCATGGGCACGCCCTCTTTGGAGGAACTGAGCCATTGGCGTGGGTAAGACACTGTGGACCAGCGCTAATGGAAAAAGGGCACTTTTTAGGGCTAATCTGCAAAAGGTGTCTTCAGGGAGTTTGAAGTTCATACTTAGGAGAATCCAATGCAAGTGTTTTTAAATTGTGTCACTAGTCACAGGTCCATAAATGTGTCCTCCAATGTGCGAAAGCAAGGGTAACAGGGACGGTGACCAACGGTGACAAATTACTGCGTAACAGTTGACATCCCAAATTTTGGGATTTCATAAACATACTTAATCTTATTTGAGTTCAGTTGGCATATGCATTAAGGAAAACTTCATTAAGGATAATAAATCAACTAGTTGTTGCTTATGGTGATAAAATTGAGTTTTCATGTATTTCATTAAGGAATTTAAATCATCTAGTTGTAGCTTATGATCATAAAATCACTTCATCTATGTTTGAGGCTATTATCATGGAACTTCTACCATCTATCAACTGTGTGCCCATTCAAAATTCAAATTGAAGAATGCTTGTTTTTAGGAAAGACATAATGTAGTGGTAGGACTATTTTGTTACCACCTACATGGGTTCTAGTGCTTTGTTGCTTGGGTTGATATATGTATTAACATATATCTATTTTAGTCCAATATTTATTAAGAATTTAGAGGGATTTAGAGAAAACAAAAACATAATTGATTAGCGGATAAAAGTTCTAGGTTAAAATATTTATATATTAATTTATTCTTTTATTAGAGATTTTTAGTATTAGTATTAGTGGGTTCTTTTATTTTTATTTTGCGTTTGTGTGAATTTTGTATTCTTTTTTTAATTTAATTAATTATCATCAAGACTGATCCCATAGCATGCCCACATGCATACATGTTCACTTCGAAGGGAAACTGTAAGTTTGGTAATGCTAGAACGAATGATTGACTGATCTTCTTCTGATTGACCTCAAAGGCTCTTCGCCAACCCTTTCCCCAGTGGAAACTCTTGCCAGTTGACATTATGGTGTGGAGTTCTATTACTACTACTAAAAATGAGTCTACAAATTTCTTCAAGTACTATGCTACCTCAACAAAACTCCTATCCTCATAAACTTTTAGTAAACCTTGTTGACCACTTGATGATGATCTCCATCTTTAAACGATCTATCTTCAACGCTCCTCCACATATCACATATCCCAATAGGCCCCTAAGTTTGTGCACATGAAAATGATATGTATAGTTGATCTAGTTAATAACAAGCTTTGAGTCCCCCTAGATATGTATTCTATGGCAGTTTTGTTCAAGAGCAAAAATGAGATGGTATCTGAGGCAATTTAGTTCATCATAATTGTTGGTTCCTCTCCCTAATCCCAATTTGATCTTGAAATAATGAGATTCATTGATGTGTAGTACCTTCCCACCTCAACATCTGATGTTCTCTGTTGACCCATCGAAATATTCCCAGGAGATATTCTTATCATTAACTTTAGGAATGATGATCTGGGTGGGTTGATTTTTTGTTTCCACATGGATTAAATGATATATATCAACAATATGGGGAATGAGACAATTTATCTTATTTTGGTTATTCGATTTGTGTGTTTGAAAACTTCTAGTATAGAGTTTTCTTTTCAAAATAATATGCACACTTTATTTTGTATAGTTTGAAGCGTACGAAGAATTTATATTGTGTTTTTTATTCTTACTTAGCCTCCCTCTTTTATATATTAATTTTATATATATATTTTCTTAATGTTTTTTTAGTTTTTGTACAATATTGAAAAACTAAAAGTTTATCCTAAAAGACGAGAAAGAAAATTCATAGTTAAAAGAATGAATTCCTTAGACGAAACTATTCTCCAAACTTGCATCGTTGCATTTTCCAAACAACTATAATTTATTCTAGAGCACTACATTATTTAAAATATTATTCCTTTTCACTATACCATAGATTATGTACTTGACATATACAAATATATTTGCATGCTATGCATGTCCACTATAAAGTAGATTCATTGTTATTTTGAGAACAATTTCGTATTTATACATAAAGTGATGTCTACAAAAAATCTCAAAGGTTGCATTGTATTTACCCATGGGTTGATGTTGTATTTCACATCAATTCCATATTACAACAAACAACTCAACAAGACTACACTCCCCATAATAAGAACTTTTACGAAATTTTTTTTAACTAGTGCAACCATTTAAATTAAATGACTTGTATACACATTAATCCATGATAAGCATAAAAAACACTTACCCCTTTTTACATCTCACATTACCTAGATAAAAAAGAGTCATAAAATTTAACTATATTATAAATTTATTTTAAATTATTATCCCCACTTTACCACCGAAATTCTTCACTCTAGTAAATAGGTCTTCTTACAATACTATGGGAACATATCATGGCTTATCAATACCACATGTCCAATATGGAATCTCATGTCCAATATGGAATTTGTTGATATGATGTTTTCTTTAATTAAACAACTTGACATAAATTAATTAAAAGAGCATAATTAATCCTTTATATGTGAATATTAATATGACTATTCTAACATATTCCATGGAGGTTAAATCTTTGTCAATCACATAATAATTATTAATAATTAAATTAAAAGTGTGGGAAGCCTATTCTAAAATAAACATGCCTATCCATGTAATTACTTGTCTCCTTTATGACCTAGATTTACTATTTATGACTTTTCTCCTTTATACCTTAGTTATACTCCATTGTGTAATCTAAGGTCATCATTTAGTCAATATGGAGGACTTGTTACAACCAAGAAGCCTTATATTATACATTTATATAGACAACAAGATAGGGCTGTTATAGTATCATGGATTCTATATTTTCCCTTTTTTAAATTTAGTAAACTAAATCAAAATAGAAAAATACCTCAGTGACTTCAAAAATCCCTATCATAGATAAAAATAAAGTCATTACTTATTATGAGAACCATCTACTTCAGAAGATATAAGTACATTCACCATGATAATAATATGTGTATATTTAGATTGAGATTTATTTTTAGTACTAGAAAAATTATGTGCCCTGTGTCTTTCCTTAGCTTGAATTGAAGTTTTGAGTTGCTTATTTCCATAGACAACAAAAGTAATACACTTTTCAGGAGATCAGACTATGAGTAAGTATTGTTGGCACCAATACATGTTCTTAATTTAGGCTCATTCAAATGGATGTTGGTTGGAGGATTGTCATGACAACAAGCAACATCAACAAAAATTTCCCAAATTGTTTTGGACCTATGGCCTATTTATTTTTGGAAATGTTTCAGGATGAGCCTTGATATTGACAAACTCATCGCTTCTAGGATTACTCTAATGTCTATTTTTCCTTGCTTGGCATATTTTCCTTTGAATTTGTTTAATCTTAACTTTAGATTGAGGGTTTTGTTCAGATTGATTGATGTCTTCTTCATTTGCAGGTTATTTAGGTACAAATTTGGGTTGAAGACTTACCCTAGAGGGTTTCACTTCTCTTTTATACTTAAATTCCTATTTAAATTCCATATGAGAGACAAGTACCCTTCCTCATGCTTCTAGTTAATCAAACAACAATAGTTCTGAGGGTTTCAATGTTATTATAATTTGAAACAGAAAGGATTCCTTCATGAAATGATTCTTCACAATCATTCTATAATGAATGATGATATGTTGATTGAGCAATACTTTCCAATGAACGGTTATAAGCACAAATACACGAGGAATTAGAATACTCAGGTAATTGGGGTTTTTCAAAACCATTTTGATCTCAAAAATGATCATATTCACCCTTTGTCTTTTCCAAATGTTGTCTAACTAGAATATAGATGAAACTATGATGAAAGAGTTATCTTTAATAGTTCTTGCAACATGACTGGTATGTGAAAAGAGAAAATTAACTTTATGGATGAGAAATGCTATTAACAACTTTTTATGATAAATAAAAACCAGATTGTGTCACCCTTCACAAGTAACATATTGATGCCACAAAACCACTAAATTATGCCATTTAAATTTCAAAGAGGGAACTGGCATACCTTTCAGATGATATGCACAATATGAGCACTCGAAACATCGATGAATAAAAGATGAGCATTGTGGAATATCCGAATTCAGTTTCTCAAAAACCACACCACAAAAATCTACAAACCGATATGCACAATTTTTACTGACGATAAGTTTCCCCCAAGGAATTTCACACATTGCGCAATTTTTAGACCATTTCTATCTCTCAAAGGTGAGATGAGTAGATACTACATTGAAATCATAATCTGTAACAATATCTAGATCACCCGCTTAGGATTTTGTTTGTATCAAAAGAAGAGGTAGAAGCCTTAACAACCCTTTTACTATAACCCTAAAACAACTAAAGGAAATCCCACTAGCTGACCTGGTGGAACAAGTATGCACATTTATCACATGCCTCTACTATCTTAGCTCCAATGGCTTTAAAATGGATAAGGGGTGTGATGGTTAGAATCCAATAGGTTTTCAGCCATGGATTAGGTTGAAACATATATGGAAAATGCACAATGAGTGGGTTACCAAACCCTTACTTTTATAGCAATGTGAAAAATATGAACATGAACAATGAAACAACAAGTTATTGGTAACCTTGAAACCCCAAGTGATTAACTTAATCGTTGGTAGCTAGGAGGTATGGTATAGAGACATTAATGGTTGTCATATATGAGCGTCTATGAGCTATGGACTTGAGAAAATTGGTGCAAATTAGGATTAACATCCCCGACGATATTTCCAAATCACCCATAACACCCTCATACAAATCTCAAAGTAATAACCCTTAGCCCGAAAACCATAATTTCTCATTATTACAGATCTGAAACTTTCAAAAGAAAAGTCACCATACACATGAATATAAACTCACAATAATCATAAATGAGCTTTCTAGCCAGCAATATATTTAACCCAAGTCTGGTAAAAATTACAAAAAATAAAACAAAATTGCATGTCAAAACCATTCAAGTCATACAAAGTGAAATTCAAACATTGAGATACACAAAAAAATCTGGTGCAAATACAGATGATAGAGGAAGAGGATGTGAAGAAAAGAACTTCAAAATGTTCTTTTAAAGGAACAAATATATATTCGTTTAAAGATTCCCTCCCTCAATTATCTCAAAAAAATGCTTGATCGACCGTTAAAGGAGGGGATCACATTTTACCACAATGTCTATAACAAAAAATCCTGAGATGTTTCCCATGAAATCCTCTCCACAACACTACAAAGTACATTATGTAATCTTAGCACAGGCCTTTTCCAGTCCTCTGCTTTTGGTTGCCAACATTTAATATTGCAAGGGTATCACCGAAGGAGTGATCACCATTATATTTCTTTATTTTTGTCTTAACACATTCAATATATCTACTCTTTATGTTTTAAATTTTTTTAATTGAAAATCAGAAGTTTTTCAATTCGAAGTTATATTTTACCCATTTTCAATACTAAATTAAATTAAATTTATTTTCTAATTAATACAGGAAAATGACTCTTTCAGGGATTGTTTCTAGTTAATTTTATCTGAAATTCATTAACATTTTTGAAAGCTTGAGTTTGAGTTGTTTAATATGTAGACTTCCAATGCCCTAATATTTTATAGTGAATTGAATCCATTTATATATTCAAGAATACATTTTAAACAAAGAAAAAATCACAATCTTGCTTGAATGTGAATCCCCAAATTCTAGTGAAAAAAGCCATTTCATCTATAAGTTAAACTATGCCCTAATTTAATGTGATTTGCAACCCAAGGTTAAAATAGTTTGTGTGGTTTTAAATAATTTTTTACGTTTTCCTTATAACATTTGATATATTATGTCGAAGCTTATTTGTTTTTTTGATATAATATTTAATGACTGAATGTTTATTAAAAAATTTCTCCAACAAGTTGAGAAAGAAAATTCATAGTTAAAAGAATATATTCCTTAGAGGAAACTAGTCTCCAAACATTCATCTTTTTTCTTTCCAAACAACTATAATTTTTCCTAGAGCATTGTGCTATTTATAATATCTTTCCTTTTCATTCGGACCATAGATCATATACTTGAGATGTACAAACAAATATATTTACATGCTACCCATATCCACTATAGAGTAGCTTCATTGTTATTTTGAGAACAATAATAGTCAACTAAACTTCTCAAGGGTTACATTGTCTCTACCCATATCATAATTACTTTTACCATTTTACCAAACTCTTTTTAATAAAACAATGGATTAAAAATGCACCCATTTAGGGCATGACTTCCCTCCTTTAGGACCCCACTCTACCTTTTATTCCTCCCTATGTGGAAAATATGTAAAAACTACACTTTTCGACTACTCTAATCTATAGGAAATCTCCACAATACTTTCAATGTAATTGAAAACGACAACTTATTGCAGTTGTAGTAGGGCATCCACTTGTAACTTTTTACATAACATCTATAACTCATTTCATATAATGCAATAAGAAACAATTCAATTTAGTTGGTTTAAGGAAACATAATTTCCATATATGACCATAGTCATCTGTAGACATGATTTAAGCAACAAGAACAAACACTCATTTCTATTTTTTTTGCATCTCTAGCTACAAAATATATAGAAATATCTTACGTTGCATTTTTAGGCACTACACACAAAATATAGAGGCACACAAATGAATCAGAGGAGTTTATTTTTTGCTAAAATATACTTTTTAAGATTTCTTCTTAAAATTTAGCCCAAGAATAATTTTATTATACCTTAAAACCACTTTTGATTGTTTAGTATTTTCATGACCACAATCACTTATAGACATGATAATAATAAGAAGACAAAATGTTGACATCCCAAATTTTGGGATTTCATAAGCATACTTAATCATATTTGAGTTCAATTGTCATGTGCATTAAGGAAAACTTCATTAAGGACTCTAAATCACCTAGTTGTTTCTTATGGTGATAAAATTGAGCTTTTATGTATTTAATTAAGGAATTTAAATCATCTAGTCGTTGCTTATGATGATAAAATCACTTCATCTATGTTTGAGGCTATTATCATGGAAATTTCACCATCTATCAAGTGTGTGACCATTCAAAATTCAAATTGAAGAATGCTTGTTATTGGGTAAGACATAATGTAGTGGTAGGACTATTTTGTGACCACCTACTTGGGTTCTAGTGCTTTGTTACTCGGCTCGATAAACGTATTAACATAGATATATTTTAGTCCAATCTTTAATAAGAATTTATAGGGAATTAAAGAAAACAAAAACATAATTGATTAGTGTATAAAATATCAAGGTTAAAATATTTCTCTATTGATTTGTTCTTTTGTCAGGGATTTTTAGTATTAGTATGGTGGGTTCTTGTGTTAATTTTATTAACCTAGATCTATATTGATTTATTATTTTATTACATATTTTTAGTATTAGTATGTTGGGTTCTTGCTTTAATTTTATTTTTCATTTGTATGAATTTCGTATTCTTTTTTTAATTTAATTAATTATGATGAAGAATTCTCCCATAGCATGCCCACATGCATACCTCTTCACTTGAAAGGGATATTGTAAGTTTGGTAATGCTAGAACCAATGCTTGATTGATCTTCTTCTTCAAGGCCTCAAAGGCTATTTGCCAACACTTTCCCCACTGGAAACTCTCGCCACTTGACATTATGGTGTGGAGTGTTGTTGCTACTACTAAAAATGAGTCTACGAGTTTGTTCAAGTACTATGCTACCTCAACAAAACTCATATCCTCATAAGATTTTAGTAAACCTTACTGACCACTTCGTGATGACCTCTATCTTTGAAGGATCTATATCTAATGCTCCTCAACCTATGACCTATCCCAAATACACCAAAGGCTATTATGAAAAATTACACTTCTTGAGATTTGCCAACAATTAGTGCATCTTTAAAGTCTCTAGCACCTTCATCAAATGTGAGATGTGGTCCTCCTATGTAGCAATGTATACTAGTAAATCATCAAAATAAATAATAATAAAATAACTTATAAAAGTGCACATATATCATTCATTAACCTCATGAATTTAGTTGGTGCATCACATATACCAAATACCATAACTAACGACTCATAAAAACCTATTGGTGTAATTACATTCTAGGTTAAACAACATCATTGAATAATTTGTTAAATTGATTCAAATTTATAAAATTTTGTTAATTAATTTTTTTTCCTTGTGTTATAAGAAGAGAGTAATTGATTACTTTCTTAAAGAAGAAATTAGTTAGACTGAAAAGTATGAAATGTCCTTTTTAATGAAAATATTAACGATTATTATTGAGGAAGACATGAACATATATACAATTTCCAATGGCATTAGTATTATGGACTTACTGGAAAAGGAAGCATTGTTTTTGTGAAAATTCAGAGTTAGGCACACCTCTAACTAGATGGCGTGCAATGGGTGAAATCCCCATCACACTAATTGCGTAAAAGATATTGAAAATATTATGGCAATAGTTGATGTTGGGTGAGGATGTGACAAAATGTGGAGTTGTACGAGTTGTTCAGGAGTGTGGTCATGCATGGTGTCATGTGAAGGCATGGTTGTGCGAGAAGGTCACGAGAGAGATTCATGCATGAAAACTTGATTTGAATGGTTGTAGGCCTATGCGCTCATGCGAAGTGTGTGGTTGTGAAAAGGGATCATATGAAGTGGGTCGGTGTAGCATGATGGAGTGGAACAATTAACGTGTATATATGTGAGTGTTTGTCTGAGAGGAGGCATCCACAAATGGATGATGGAGCAGTTCTTTCGGGCGGCTTTGTAGTAAGGGTAGACCACACATAACATGATTAGGCCAGTCATGTGAGTGGATCAAGCAAGTTGTGTGAGAAATCATGTGGGTGGTTTGGGCAAGTAGTCACACAATCAGGTAAGGTGAGTTGTGTAAGTAGACTAGGAAAGTTGTACAAGCAGGCCAGGGGAGTAGTCATATGAGTGACCCAGGTGAGTCATGTAAGTAGTTATATGAGTTTTATAAGTTGGCCCAGGTTGTACCTCTAGGCATCTGGGCTAGGGGTTCTTATAGATATTTTTGTATCTTTGTGAGACAATGTTGGGGTATGCAGTGATATTGTAGAGAGAGATTGCGTATGACCATCGTAGAGATAGATCACACCAAGATACCATGTGATAGAAAAATTTGGGTGACTTGTATAAAACTTTGGAGTTTGGTTGGGTGGATGGAAAATTTAGTGTTCGATCCAAATTTGGGGTTTCCACTAAAGTGAAATTTTAAGTTTTTTAGACAGCAACAATTTTGTACAAAGGTTTTTATTTTGTCAATGATTGCACCAAAGGGGCTTGATACTTGTACTATGAATTGTCTTGCGATGACTTTCGATTGAGACATTGCAAAAAATAAGCTTCTCAAGTTTTTGTAACTTGTCAAGTGTCACGACTTGCACTTTGTATATTGTATTGTTCTTATATGAGGAGATTTCACAAGGGTGAAGATAAGTGTTACCCACCCTATATATATGTGTCGATGACGATGTTGCATGTAGATTCTTATATTGCACATTGTTAAAGAAAAGAATTGGTTAAGGTAATATTCTATAACACATAACTAGAGAATAAGTAGAGGCATAACTCATTGGAAATAGCATTGTGCCACACTAGGAAGTTGTTGAACATGTCGATGTTACACACTTTATAGGACATGGTGTGCCAAGTGTGCCTTATAACCATGTGAATCCCCTAGAATTGCGAGAGTCCTTTCTCTTAAGTGGCAGACAAAAATGTAGTGGGAGACAATGAACAAACCAACTAGTGAACAATTTGTGGGCTAGTAGTGCACAAGGTCTTGAAAGATTTATGTTGGAGTATGGAGAAGAGACATAGGTTTTTATTGAAAAGGTGAATAATACTTTCCTATCCATAGTGCCTTCCCTTTATGCTTTTTTATCAATGATTATTCCACTATAGTTGGAAATTGATGACATTTAGTAGGTATGTATCGTTCATTCATCATGTTATTTATTTGTTATTTGGATTATTATATGTTTTATTCATAATATCATCATCAAATTGATTGATTTTATTATTGTAGTGAGTCACTACAACTGCAGAGTCTATGTAGATTGAGGGATGAAGATACCTTACTTAATGAAACCAGGAAGGAATTGTGGGTTTAAATTTAAATTGTGTAGGTTAGAAAGGTGTTGGAAAAAGTGAAAATCCACTCAATTATAAGGTAATTATTTTCCATAGAATCATTCCTAGCTTCATGTTCAAATCAATCATTTCACACTTGGATATGCCATGGGGAGAGTCAATCTATGGACTAAATGTGCTGATGAGAACTTCAAACTCAAGTACACATGACTAGGTATGTTAATTTACATTTTCCTTTTATTGTGAAAGTTGTCCATTACTAGATTAATGCACATTTACTAAGTACATGAGGTTTTCAAATCAAATATACCAGAAAAATTAAAAGGAAAATCATAAGAAAAACTTTGATACAAAAAAAACACCATTATGCATAAAAAGGATTGAAACACAAAAATTATATGAAATTTTTGTTCTAGGGAAATTAGCATATTGTCCTGTCTTTGCATCTCTAATTCCATGAAACCATCAAAGAGTTCATTAAGGTATTTGATCATAAATTTCAAAAGTTTCTTAAAGAAATTAAACTTTTAGTTGCTACCATCCTTATTTATTATATTGATGCATTCAATGAATAGTTTTAGTTTTTCCTAACCAAGAAGGGTTTGAAGAATTTGAGGGATGCTCATAAAATGGTAATAAATATAGAACAAAATATAGTGGCCTTGAGATAAGGTGACTTTCTTGGTTCATTAACACAATCAAATTCCAGAGTTGAAACAAAACCTAGGGAAATATATATAATTGATTCAACTACAAATGCAATGGTAATGTTGATGAAGTTATGGAAAAATTCAAACATCTATTTCAAGACATTAAAAACCAAGTGATTGGAATATAAATAATAAAAAAGGGGCAATATCAACTTAAGAGAAATTTTGGCTTTGACAATGATATAGATATGTGAGAACGAAGGTCTGTTGGTCCCTATGAATCGATGGTGTTTCGAGTATTAATATTTCCATGTTAAAGCTACTTGCCCTTAATTTAGAAAATGTATTAAAGAAGGTATGTTTGAAGACACACATGGGCCAAATGATGTAAATTTTCTTGATGAAGCTGATTTCATTTGCATTTTGGAGGATATGCTCTTATATATTTTAAACAAGATAAGGGTGAGATAAAGGTTAAGAATGGAGGTGCTGACAAGGTACATGAGATGTTTCATTGTGGTAGGGTTTTTCTAAACAATATATGAGTGAGATAGAGGGGAAGAGCATAGGTGTTGATAAGGTACAAGAGATATTAGGTGAAAATCCATGGCATAATCAAATCAGGGATACAACATGGAAAACGTACTCAAAGACTATCATAAATGTTTAATAGGATTTCCCCCATATCATAAGAGAACCAGACTAAATTGAGAGTAAGTGTTGTTGATGTGACATTGGGAAATTTTTTTGAGTTCCCCCTAGGTTTGCACTTGTTTTCAAGGATTTATAACTTTAAGTACAATTTTAGGTGATACCATATTCTATCCAAGGCCCAACATCATTCAAGAATGATCAGAATATGCTAAAAAGGCATCATATAAGAAATTTATTGTAATTCATTATTATCCCATCAAGCTCTAGATTAGAATAATGATAGGAAAATATTAGAACTCAATGATCCTAATGGAAGATTTAGTAGGATTCAAACTCCGCCCTTTGTCATAATGTACTAACTAAAGCAGGAGAATAAGAAAACGTATGATGAAATTGGCTTGAGACTTGAACATGTAGAAAATTTATCTAAAGTGAATAAATATGCTATAGGTTATCTATTATAATTCATATGAGAGACACCACATTGGTTTTTGTTGGTATTACTATACTTGAACCCGAAAATGAAATCCTATAGGGAATTATAAAAAGAAAATAAAAACTAAGCCCCTGTATCAGTTGTGAAAGTCAATAATTGTGTTTAACCCAAGTAGTATTGTGATGGATTATTATTCTCTCCACCTAATTCATGTTTCCATAACTGGTGTGTTGAGTTGATAGTGAGTATATTTTTGTGAAGGATTTGATTCCTTTTTTACCTAGCCTTGTACGTTGAAGAATCTAGGATTTACCTTGTGTACCATCCTCAAAATGGGTTGGGGGGGTTTCCCCAACATATGTGACTTGAGAAAAGCCCATTGTGAAAAATATAATGTAACTTCCCAACAACTACAGTTGAATTCAATAGAATAAACTTTAATTATGTTAACTACATTTGGAAGATTCATGTAGAGTCGGCTACAAAAAAACTTTCCTCCTCAATAATGGTGAGCATAGTTTTAACCCCTCTCATTCATGTCAAAGCTCAAATAGGTAACCAAGGGCCACTCCTCAAAACCCTAGTGGCCATTCTAGCTTTACATAAGAACACATAGCTAATTGTTTCGAAATATCTCAAAATATTGTGGTTATGTTTTGGTTTTAGTTTTAAGTTACCTAGAAATTTTTGTAGAGTATATAGAATCAATATTTCCCTATTTTTTCCAATTTTAATGATAAGGTTTGGGGTTTCAACATTGAATGTAAATGGCCTTTAGGTATTCAAGGGTTTACTTCTAGAAAGTATGTAATTAGGAAATGTATAAAATCTAAATATTAGTATTTGAATTTATCATTTGTAGAGGTGAGAATGTCCCTTAACCCTTTTTAAACAACCCAAACGCTTTGTGAATTAGTAAGTGTAAAGGATGGACATGATTTTATATAGTATGGAATACTAATTACAAGAAATTACAAATATTTTTGGTGAAGTTTGATTTTTTTAATATTTATCATTTTGTACACACACATACACACCTTATTGTTATCCCCAACCCATTATCCCCATAACTTTTTGTGGTTGTCCTATAGCTATCATAGGAAGGCACCCCCTATACCCCATCATTAGTGAAACACAGGTCCTTAAATTTTTCTCTACAATAAGTATGATACAAAATAGGTATGTGCAGTGGAAGATCCATTGATTGGGTCACTGTCTTCGAAAATAATAACACAAGCTTGGGTTGGGTTTGCTCCCCTAAGTACAAACAAGTTTGGAAAATATCAAATGATGCACTTGTTATTATTTTATTGATACAATATTGAACCAATAAAGGTGGATGTCCCAAAGGACATTTTAGTGGAGATAGTTGATGCCATCAGCTTGCAGTTATTCATATTACCAATGAATGATGGCATACCAATCCTCACTTTTCATGAATGTGAAGAAGAAAAATTATATTTTCTCTATATAGTGTTGACTCAAGTTCCTCACTAAAGTATAAAAGAGACTAATTTTCTGATATCTTGTTTGACCAATGATTTATGTTATGATGGTGATCCTCCCTAGAATACTACAATCAAGTATGGGTTAGAGATGAATATGGTTAGTGGTGCCAAATAGAAGAGTGGGATATCATCTAGAGGCTTTGGATGGTCATATTTCCTTCTCTAATGATGTGTGTTTGAGTCCTAGCCCACCACATAAAGGTCACTGGCCCCTAGTACTTGTGTAAGATTACACACTTGCTAACTTGCTCTACAAAAAATCGCACTTTTATGTCATGTCCTTCAAGTTTAGAAATAAGTATTGGATTTCTTTGACCTTAACTATATTGCATTGTATCACTCAATCTAATCAAACCTGTAAAAGAAAATGTGCTTCCTTGTCACATTAACGATGGATGTTCACACTTACATCATGTACACAAGGAATTCAATCTCAAAGAAGATTTTGAAAATATTTGTGACATATAGTTGGTATATGACATATGAGATGAAAGTCAAGAAAAAATATGTCATCCCATTTTAAATTTGTATGTCTAGCATAACTGTAATTAACTCACAAGTATTTAAGTGAGTAAATATAACCAACATATGTCATACATATTTGCAAAATGTGTTAATAGTACTAGTATATTATCATGAAATGCATATTGTGAGGCATAAGAAAAAACAATTTCCATACCTCACTAATAACTGTCGAAAGACATTCAAAATTTTCAATCCATTGTCCATGTAATAAGGTATGCAATAAATATAAGCAATTATTAAGCATAATTATCATATTAATGGAAGTCAAATTCCATCTTAAATGTTATGGAAAATAATATAAAAATAAATAATTAAAACATAAGCATAACTTTATGCGGAGTAAATTATTCTTTAGGTATCCACATAACATTGATTAGAAATAATTGGCAATTGAATTGAATGATTCATGTGCCAAATAGATATAATAATTTGAGGAGAAGGACTCTCTCTTAGGATTTCAAACTCCTCTTGAATAATTGAATATATAATGAAAAGTAGTGAGTTAAATGTGAAAGTAAAATGAAATGACAAAATTCTTAAGTAAATTTATGTGATTCCAAGGAAAAGACTTAACAATTTTTAGGTATGTTACAATTATAATTATTTAAATCTAAACAATAAGTGCTTAAGTCATGTTATCCACAAGGGTTAGCTCAATTGGCTAAGTCCTCATCATTAAAGTGCATTTGCTAATGAGAGGTCATAAGTTCAATTCTCTCAACACCCTTGCAGTCAAGCTCCATGGTTGAGTTGATAGAAAGTGATCCCTTCAGGTGGATCTTCCTGTTACAAATATGTTTTGGATGTAGCGGTCATTAATCTTAAGAGTCTATGTATGACATATAAAAAAATACACTTAATTTATATCAAATCGAACAAATTATAATTCAAATAATATCAAGGGTGGAACACCATTGATTTTGGTGTGAAACTAAATGCAATCAACTTAATGGTTAATCATTTCACATACAATAACTATAATCCATCAAATATCAAACAAATATGGAATTTGCTCCTCTTAGCAGAAGCAACTTAGCGAGGAAAACAAGAGACACTAGTCTACCCAGAAAGGATGGATGAATGGAAGAAAAAATTAAAGGAGACATCCTTACTTAGGAGGAGAGGAATCAATTTAAGAAGTGAATAAATATATGCACAGGATAAGATGAAGGCTTCAAGTCCCACGCATGGTACGACAAAAGGGGAATTACGCCTTTTTGGCAAGAAAACTAGCTATGAGGTTAAGAGGTTATTTGATAGACATATAGTATAGAGATACAAAAATACTTATGGTTTTCTTCAAAAGTAAATTTATAAAGAAACCCTCTTATCAAAACTTCTACACAATAGTGAAATTGAATGTGGCAAAAGAGAGTAAAAATTTAGAATTGCTCAAGAAAGTGAATTCCATTAATGAGCACAATTAAGTGGAGAGAAGATTTTTTATTGCAAATTCATAGTTGTATCTTACATTAATTTTTTCAAGTGGTTAATGACCAAATTTGGTCATATAAGCACTTCCAAATCCTTCTCAATAGTGTAAACTTTTCAAGAAGCCCTCATTTGCTCAATTTTATTGTGTAAAATTCATGATATCATATATATATATATATATATATAATAATATAATAAATAATAAATATATATAAATAATATTATACATACATACACAACATACATATCATGAATTTACACTACAATATAATATATGAGCTTGAATTTGATGGTTTTAATAATAAAATAAAATAAATAATCAACTAAAATAAATTAAATAGTTAAAATAATATTTACAAATAATTAAATTTTAACTTAACGAATTAAAGTTAAAATAAATTTAATAAAAAATATTAATATTGATATAATATTTAATTTACAATTGTAAAAAGATAATAAAATACAAATTTACAAATTTTAGGCCTAACAACAAAATTCAACCAAACTTTGACTGAGCATATTTTCCAAACTATAATTTATAATGAGAGGAAATTTGAACAGTTGGAAAGAGGGAAACGCAATGCATGAAATGGAGCAATCAAAATTAAAATATAAGAAAAACAAAAATCTCACAAAATTAACAAAATTAAAGCATTAAAGAAGTGATTTGACCAAGATTTACATGGAGGGTCCCCTTAAAAGTTTGAAAATTATTGGGGGTGTTGTGGCCAGAAAAAGTTTATAGGACTTCCAAATAGAAAAAATTTCATGTGCTAATTGGAATTTTTTTCTTTATAGGTGAAGAACATTTTCTCCTTTGATTATATTTGTAACATCAAGTAATGACACCTGAGTATGATGCAATCAAATGAATTATCTCTACACATGTTCGTAGAATAATTTCAATTCAACATATCACACTTTACAAATGTATGGAACATACTTGCTCCATCGTACTTAACAAGCCTTATCTTTCCTTTAGGCCTTATTAAAATTCCATATTAAAAAATGTGATGATGTCATTACTACTTGAAATACCAATATGAAATATATGGTACAAAAAATAGGCATAGTGACCTTACAAATGAAATTTGAAGTTTACATCAAATGATTTCAAAATCTTGTCCAACATTTCACAAGAACAATGTTAAGGTTGGCATCATATTTGTCCTATATAAGCTTAAAATAACCTTCAATATGGCCTCCAAAAGTGGCCTTAGGTCTACGCTAGCCATGGCCAAATTTAGGTTCATATTTTCTCAGACAAAGGTTGATTCTCTTTAAAGGTCCAATGTTTATATAGTCTTTGAATTTTTTCAAGGAAAGGCCACATAACAAACGTTACTCAGATCAAGGCTTGATGCCATAGGATGTGGCCTTGAGAGGGCTATTGAGGCTTGAACACAAGTTCAAATTTTATTGTGGTAACGTCATGTTTTTGTCTCAAATAGTAAGCTTGGTCCTTGTTCTCCATATAATGATTCATCAAAGTTCATAAAAAACCATACATGAATTGACTAGGGATACACATTTAATGGATGCTCATTAACATGGCTTTGATGCCATACTGAATTTTAATGATTTCCTAGACTGATAATTACTTTCGAATGATTCATTAACTAATTAATATTATATCACATTCATCATTAATCAATTATACAATGGGAATATCAACAACAAAATAATAATGACAGCAAGATCACGAAGAGTTAGCTAAACGTATGAGACAAATTTTTACCATGAGAAAATGTTAACTAGGGAAAAAAAACCAACAAAACTTTCTTAGAGAAAATTTTCAATTCAACAAGAGATACAATTTGATATTTCTAGTCAAAATAAAGTCAAATTGGCCAGTAATCAAACCTAGGTCAAACTTGGTAAAACTAACCTCAAAATAGCCCAAACTATGTCCTAGAAGATTTTGATCAACTCGAGTTGACTAGGACGAATATCAACGTCTTGTTACTCCATAGAAATTCAATTTTATTGAACAAATTATTGACATTAAATTTAAACCTCTTCAACATGTGTGAGGTCAAACAAAGAGAGAATAAGATCTCGCTCAAATGCTAGACTGTCTTGGTCAACTTCGACCTTCTTTTCTTGTGTCTCCTTCATGTAGATGGATATAAGATGTTATGTGTGTGTGATCTAAATTATGTTCATTGAAGATAAATTTGAGTGCCTATACATAGTGAATTAATGACTGCAAATAGGTGTGTCCTTTGGGGTTGGTCAGCTTGAACAATATGGAGTTCACTTGTACTTTTGGAGGTGAAAATTGAAAATTTAATTTCTTTATTTTGGGCCGACTTGAATACTTATTTATGGTACAATAAAATAAACACACTTCCCTATTAGATGGTAACCCTTTAGTCTCCTAAAACACACCCATATATGCTTATAGAAATTCTTCCATTTGTTGCTTTTGTTCATTAGAACACCCCTTGAAAGATGATTTTTCTCTCACTGACATTTCAACAGATTGATTTCATCTGAAAAATAATAAAACATACACCTTTCTAGAACTGATCAATTTCTTGGCTTTGTTAGCACTTACCAACAAAAAAATAGAGTTTTCATTATGTTTGTTGATAGTGAAGGCATTTCCATCCTTAATAGGATGTTATTAGTTAGATTTCTACATTAAGGTTGCATCCCACATGTTAATATAGGGACTTCAAAATATCACTCCACATACATAAGGTGGAACTACATCTAATTCTACCTCATCAACAAAATAAATGCTACTAACAAATTTGATTCTGCAATGTTTTTTTACCTTTATCATTGCCTCATTCTTGACCCATCCTAATCATTATGGGCTAGGATAGTCATGAGTCTCTAGTCCTAGTTTCAAGACCATATTTACTGCTATGAAAGTTTAATATGATGTTGAGTTCAATAGAACATCAATTTTAACGTTTTTACTTTGTGTCTTCATATGGAGGAGAATGGTCATTTCTTTCTCTTCCTCATCCACATATGGGATTCGTTTTGACTAATTACATGAATATATTGCCATCTTTTTCTTCTTAGCATACTTCTTTTAGTTGTTTTAGTTTCATTCTAGATGAAACTTCTAACACTTCTCCTTTATATGATCATCCATGTTATAGTGGTTTTAGTGGTTGCTAGGATCTTTGAAGTAATGTGTTATCACTGTTATATTTTTTTCTTTCCTTCTTTCAACTACTTATTCCCCTTCTATGAAGCTTCATGATGCTCTTTCTACTTTGACCTACTTTATTTGCCTTATTTTATCTTGGTATTATGTGTGTACATAATCTGCATCGATTGTTATCGGTTTAAACAAAATTCATTTTTTCCATTAATAGTTGTTTATAGCCCCCATATACTTGAGAAACATGCATGGTTTGTTTGGGAAGATACTCAATATTATTTCTAGATTGTTAAATTTTGTGGTGTACTCTTATACACTCATCCCCTATAACTACTTGAATTAATTATACTATATCCACTGGTCTCGTACGTACTCAATATGATAAAAGTAATTTAAGAGAGTATTGAAATCATCCCACTTAGTCACTAAAGGATATCCCTCTAGTCTTAAAGTGTTAATGTAGATTTCTGAGAAAGTTAAGGAATGTCCCTATAATATCATATGATAAAATCAAATTTTGGATCCTTCATATATGTGGTGAACTCTAAAATAAACCTATGACCGATGTAATTATTCATTTAACTTCAAAGCATTAACCTCATCTTGATTTGGCTTGATGTAGACCTTTACCTCGCTCTTCAACGACAATTTTGAATGGTTCACGACACTCGAATTGCGTTGTTCCTTTTCATGTACTTGCTTGTATTCCCTCTCTAGTTCATCCCTATCTTGTGATTTCCCCTTCGAACTAATCTCTATGTTGGAACTTCCATCCTCTCCTATTCCTAGCTTGTTCACTAGAGTTTCCATAAGGAGCTTCATGTTATGGATGATTTCTATGACCTATTCTTCTAGCCTTGAGAACCTCTCTTTTTCCACATCTTTAGAGTTATTAATAGATTCAATGACCATGTTTGGGGTTTTTCTGCTTAAACCAATTTGGATCCCTTCCAACTTTCCACAAAATATCTAAAGACACTTTATCTAATGATGGGGCCAGCCCACGTGATACGCCTCCAACATATGCTGATGTGGGTGTATAGACAATTAATGATTAACAAAGATTTTTTATCAATTAACCGGCGTTGAATTTATAATGGGTCTTGTAATTGGTACGTTGATCCTTGGATATGTGACAATTGTCCCTCCTCAGTGATACCCCGAGCCCGCCTTGGTATAGGTGTTCATGAATTCGCGCCTAGGCTATTCACCTTGTCATTCTTTCAGTTCTGTGAGCTATGCGCCCCTGGTGGCTCTTCGTGGTTTCAATGTGGATTTTGTGGTTGTGTTCCCCTGGTTCAAGCTTCGACCTCTCCCACTCGTTCGGCAAGGGTTATTTCAATCTGGTAAGGTTTGGCTCTTTTTTGTTCATGTCAAGTGTCAATTGTTGTTGTGTGATGATGATTAGTGGTTGTGTCTCTGCGCTCCTTTACACTTAATGTGCAGTCTCGTTGCTTGTGCTCCCCACAGTGGTTGCAATTGTTTGCTGGTTGTGCTGCTTCTGGTAATGGTCCTCTGGTTCCAAGCTCGACTTTTCCACGGACCAAGCAGGGTTACGGTGCAAAACTTCTCCGACTTCTCTACCAATCTCAAGGTAAGGCTGCCTGTTCCATGCTATCAGTTTCGATTCTTTTTCTTCCTCAGTCACCTAACGTTTTGGCTCCTCGTGAGTAGGGGAATCTAGTGGATTTGTTACAGTTGTGGCTTACCTCTGTCAGGTAACAAACTAACCTTAATCTATTTATTTTGTTAAGTTTTGAATACTCTTTCCTTGGTTCTCCCGGCACTCATACCATTTGTTGGCTGTCGAGGTATGGCTGCTCGAGGGTTTTGCCGCATGGAAACTTGATTGCTCAACTGGACACGGGTAGTTTCGTTCTCTATTTGCTAGTTGTTTCTGTTCGGCTCCATGCTATGACTGTTAGGGTCAATGTACTTGTCTTACAATTCACTGTCTGTACACAGCTCCGCTGTAGGTTGACACTGTTGTTTGGTTACTGTAATGGATCAAGGGTTACTGTGTCTAGTTCTCGGTTAAACATAAGCATGGGTCATGTATTCATGGAACGGGGTCTTTCTTTTGTTTCAAATAGAATGTTTATATATAAAGAACAAGAATGATATATTTTTGTTTATATTGATTCAGTTATGAAACTGTATGGACTGTATATTCGCTTACCTGGCGATAGTAAAATTTGATTGGTTGTCTTGACTCGTTAATTCCAGCTTCTTGCCATTCATTTATATATGTGGTTTCAAGTTTGCTTGTTTGGTTGAATCCACCCACAACCTGTGCGCTTACGTTCTTCCACTAGTTGTTGTTATCACTTCCAGTCGCATTATAACCTGTAAGGGTATTACCAACAATCTCCACGGTGCATAAAACAAGCGTAATCTCATACAAATAATATGTATAGTCTTAAGGACGTTGAAGAGGGGAATATACACAGAAAACTACGACTCTTCCCTTTCCTTTTCTGATAGTCGAACCCTTACATTATGTTTTGTCCCTCTTTTTAAGAGCATTGCTAGGAACTGTCACTAACTGTTTTTAGTTATGTTTGATCAGTTATTTCCCGTACAGAACTTTTCTTTGTCGCTCAGATTTTTTTTTAACAAAAGTAAATTAATTATTTAGAGCAGTGACAGTAACTAACTCCTACTATTCCTATTTATTGTTCACTAAATTAACTTAGACAACTTAATGAAATAAAAAAAAAAAAAACAAGCACGTTATCCATTCAGTGAATTGACTCCTCCGTCCCCTTCAGAGACCATACCGCCTTCATTTTGTCTTCGTCCTGTTAGCCAGATGCTCCTGCATCAGGCTCCCGAGGTAAGAGAAAATCATGGCTCTGTTCCATGAGCTCCTCCACAAAATAGCCAGCCTTTTGTATCTGCGGTGCGTCGAGCCACGAACTGTCCTCAATTGGACGGTCTTTCCATTTGACAAGGTATCGTAGATATTTCTTCCTGTGTGTCCTCTTGACTATCTGGGTACTGAGAAGCCCTTCAATCTTATGGGATTGAACCGAAGGCATATACCTCATCCAAGAACTATCTCCAACTTGGGTGTCCTGTTCTGGCCATACCACACTGTCTTCCTCTGCGTGGGCAGTATATGGGAACAGGTCCGCCACATTGAAACTAGGTGATATGCCTATATCAGGTGGCAGCTAGATTTCATAGGCGTTGGATTAGAACTTACGTAAAATCTTGCAGGGACCAATATTTTTAAATTTTAACTTATTATTTGCGCCCTTAGGAAATCGTTCTTTGCGCAAGTGTGCAAGGACCTCGTCTCCAACCTTAAATTGTACTTATCTCCGCCTTGAATCTCCTTGGTGCTTATATTTCTGCACATTGTCTTGCAACTTTAATTTTACCCATTCGTGTAGTTCGCTCATCGCTTCGGCAAAATCTTCTCCATCCGCACTTCTCCGCTCCAATTTTCCCAAATCTCGCAGTTCATTTATTCCCCGACGATGCATGCCATACATGATTTGGAATGGGTTGTGTCTGGTGCTATGATTTGGTGAATCGTTATAAGCGAATTCTGCCTAAGCAAGAGCACGATCCCATAACCGTGAATTTTCCCCAGTCAAACTCTGTAACAAATTCCCCAAACTCCTGTTCACCACTTCTGTTTGTCCATCAGTCTACGGATGATATGCAAAGCTGAAATTCAATTGCATGCCTAACTTTTTCCACAGAGTGCGCCAAAAGTGTTTTGTGAATTTTATTTCCCTGTCAGAAATGATAGATCTAGGTAGGTCGTGAAACCTAACAATATTTGTGAAAAATAGGTGAGCTACATACGTGGCATCACTAGTTTTTCGACAAGGGATAAAATGCACCATTTTTGAAAATTTGTCTACCACCACCATCACTGAATCATACCCCCACTATGTTCTAGGCAGTCCCAAGACAAAGTCAATGCTAACTGAGTCCCATGGCCTGCTCGGAATAGGTAATGGCGTGTAAAGTCCAGTATTCTGACTATGTCCTTACGCTAGTTGGCAGACTTTACACCTGTTCACATATCGTTGTACATCCCTGCGCATTCTGGGCCAGTAATAAAAGTGTCCGAGTTGCTCCAAAGTTTTGTCTATGCTGAAATGACCAGCTAGACCACCACTATGTTTCTGCCGTATAATATTTTCCCTCATCGAACAGTCCGGGATACATAACTGTCCACCTCTGAACAATAGTCCTTCCTGCAAATTGTAGTCCAGCCATGGACTTGTATTCCTCAACATGGGATTTTGGTAGGCTTCAAAGGCTTCTTTGACGTCTGTGTTGGTCTGGTACAAATCCTTTAGATGTTCGAATCCCATCACCTGTATTCTACTTTCCTGTAAGAGCAAAGCTCTTCTGCTCAAGGCATCTGCCACTTTATTGGCTTGCCCACTTATGTGTTTTAGCATGAAGTGAAACTCTGCAAATATTCTACCCATTTGGCGTGCTTATGGTTCAATTTGTGTTGCTGCATTACATATTGCAGCGCTGAATTATCAGAAAATAATACAAACTCGTTGCCCAGCAAGTAGTGTCTCCAATGCTTTAAAGCTTGGACCACGACATAAAATTCCTTTCCATATGAGGAATATTTCTCCCTGCTTTCATTCAATTCCTCACTAAAGAATGCCACTGGTCTATCTTCTTGACTGAGCATAGCACCAATAGTTGTCCCACTTGCATCACACGAAACCTGGAAAAGCTTGTTAAAGTCGGGCAGCCTTAAGATTGGCCTCTCTGTAATCTTCCGCTTGAAAAGTTGAAAGTTGTCCTCTACTGCTCTGGTCCAACAAAAAGGCTGACTCGCCTTCTTGATGGTGTCTAGCATCGGTGCGCAGATTTCACTGAAATTCCTAATAAACTTTCGATAAAAACTCGCCAATCCGTGAAAGCTACGTACCTCAAATAAGCTCTTTGGTGATGGCCAATTAATGATTGTCGCTATCTTTTCAGGATCCATCTTTAATTAATTTTCCGCAATTACAAACCCCAAATAAACCAGTTCCTTCTGCAGGAAAGTACACTTTTTTAAGTTTATCAGCAGTTTGTTCTATTGTAACTTCTCTAGCACTCTTAAAACATGCTGAAGATGCTCTCCCTTCGTTCTGCTGAAAATCAAAATATCGTCCAGGTAGACTATCACAAACTTGCCAATAAATTCTTTTAACATCTCATTCATCAACCTCATAAAAGTACTAGGAGTGTTTCTGAATCTGAACGGCATGGCTAGCCACTCGTACAGCCCTTCATTGGTCTTGAAGGTTGTCTTCCACTTGTCTCCTTCTCTAATCTTGATCTAATGATAGCCACTCTTCAGATCAATCTTTGTGAAATAAGCTACCCAGCTAAGACAATCCATCATATCATCCATTCTGGGTAAGGGAAATCTGTACCGAATAGTGATTTTATTAATAGCTCGCGAATCCGTGCACTTCCGCCATTCTCCACCCTTCTTAGGTGTGAGTACTGTTGGTACCGCACAAGGGATCAATCTTTCTCTGATCAGCCCCTTATCCAGCAACTCTTGCACCTGTTTACGAATCTCCTCATTATATTTCGGGCTCATTCGATACGCTGCCTTATTTGGTAGGCTTGCTCCGGGTATGAAATCGATATGATGGTTGATGCTCCTCTTGGGAGGCAACTTGTCCAGTAATTCGTTGACTACAATGTCCTTAAATTCTTCTAACATCTCCTGAATCTCTGTAGGCAACTCTAACTTTTCTGTGTTCAACAACATAGTCTTAGTTCTCCTTACAACTGCATAATTCACCTTGTTTTCCTCAATCTGCTTAATAAACTGTTTTCCTCCTATCAACAATGTTTTTGTTCCACTTGCTTATGTCGTATCCTCCTCTTTGATGGGTACAAGCGTATGCTTGACTCCATCTTTCACAAATTTGTAACAATTCGTCTTCCCATCATGCGTCACCTTCCGATCATACTGCCACGGTCTCCCTAGCAGTATATGGCACAAATCCATTGGCATGATATCGCAGACAACCTTGTCCTGGTATTTCCCAACGTGAAATTCAACCTCGCACTGTTCATCAACTAATAGTTGGTGGCCTTTCTGCAGCCACGACACCTTGTAAGGTGTGAGATGCTTAAGTCGCTTCAATCCCAGCTTTTCCACCATCTCGGTGGCAACTAAATTGTCTGTACTCCCACAGTCTATGATCAATTTACAACACTTTCCATGTGATTTGCAAACTGTTCGGAACAGTGCCTTCTGTTGGGTCTGCTCAGCTATCTCCTTGGCTGGCTTCAATAATACTTTATTTAAAACCAAATCCTCTCCTGTTTCTGCCACATTTTCTACCTCCTGGGGCAGTGCTTCAACTTCCTCAAGTTGCGCAACAAATGCTCCCCTCTGGCCAGTGTGCTCGGCTTCCGGGCATTCGAAGGATCTGTGCCCCCACTTGTGGCACTTGTAGCACTGGACATTAGCCCCCCTTCCTCGACCATTTCCTCTTCCTCGTTGATATGGCTGACCTGCTCTTGTGCTATCTCCTCTTCTCTACTGTCCCTGAAGCTCTAGAGCTGCTGCCTTCTTTGCTGTTAGTGGCAATTCTCCCTCTGTCGTAGGACTGTCCTCGTCCTCTGTCATTTCCTCATCCTCTCCTATTATTTTGTTTCCTATTAATCTTTTCCTCAGCCTTTACAACACTCTGAAAGGCTTCTTCTATATTCCGCGGAGAGAGAATACTGATCTCATCCAGTATTTCCAGCCTCAAACCATTCACGTATCTCGCTGTCTTCTCTAGAGTATCATCAGTATAACCAGCCCTCAAGTTTACACGATAAAACTCCTCTGTGTATTCCTTTACAGTCATACCCTTCTGTCTTAGATTCTGCATCCGTTGGTAAAACTCAACCTGGTAATCTTTAGGAAAAAATCTTCCTTTCAGTTTTGCCACCATCCTTAGCCACTTCCTTATTGGTAGCTTGTTCATCCTCCTCCTGTCTGCTTGGACACTATCCCACCACAAAGCAGTGTGCCCCTTTAACTTGGTTGCAACAAATCTAACTCTTTTGTCCTCACTAATCTTTTCGTTTTCAAAATACTTATCTAACTCACTTACCTAGTCCAGTAGAACATATGTGGATAGACTGCCATCATAGTTAGGAATCTCAAGTTTGGGCTTGCTGCTAGCTAGCAATACCGATCTCAATAGTCTTAATTCTAGGGCTTCTTCATCTGATCCATCTGTAGCAGTTACTGCCTCCTCTTCACTGTCATCCCCAAGTTCTAGGTCTCTTCTCCTTCCTGCCTCCACTACTTCCAAGCGAGCAGTAAGGGCCTTTAATTCTTCCCTCAAGCCCTCATATGCTGCTCTGCGCACACCTCTTCCACGTCCTCGTCTTTGAACCTCCATATCCTGATTTCTTCAACCAAAAAGCCTCTGATACCACTTGATGGGGCCAGCCCACGTGATACGCCTCCAACGTATGCTGATGTGGGTGTACAGGCAATTAATGATTAACAAAGATTTTTTATCGATTAACCAGCGTTGAATTTATGATGGGTCTTGTTATTGGTGCGTTGGTCCTTGGATATGTGACAATTGTCCCTCCTCGGGGATACCCCGAGTCCACCTTGGTATAGGTGTTCACGAATTCGCGCCCAGGCTATTCACCCTTTCATTCTTTCAGTTCTGTGAGCTATGCACTCCTGGTGGCTCTTCGTGGTTTCAATGTGGATTTTGCGGTTGCGTTCCCCTGGTTCAAGCTTCGACCTCTCCCACTCGTCCGGCAAGGGTTATTTCAATCGGTAAGGTTCGGCTCTTTTCTTTTCATGTCAAGTGTCGATTGTTGTTGTGTGATGATTAGTGGTTGTGTCTCTGCGCTCCTTTACACTTAATGTGCAGTCCCGTTGCTTGTGCTCCCCACAGTGGTTGCAATTGTTTTTTGGTTGTGTTGCTTCTGGTAATGGTCCTCCAGTTCCAAGCTTGACTTTTCCACGGACGAGGCAGGGTTATGGTGCAAAACTTTAAGTATGGGGGTTTACGCAGTGCATTATATTAGATATCATTTTGGGATTCAACTGCGTTAAGTAAGTCATTCACGTATGACCATTTCCATGAGAGGTAGTCGTAACTGACTAATTTCTCATGATTTTTGAATAGTTCACTTAGCACTCATTGCATCGGGTGATGCTCACAGGGGTGAAGAAGTGGGATTGAAACTAGTGAAATGTGGAGAACGAATCACATAGCATCAATCATCACTTCTGGGGCTTGCACCCAGTAACCAGGACTTCCCAGGAGGTCACCCATCACAGATCTCCTCTGGCTCAAGCGCGCTTAACTGTGGAGTTTTTCCCCACAATCAAGCCCACTTAGCTTGCTACCCCATTTGCAAAACCTTAGCAAGTATTGTGCCTCATGAACCATTCAAGTAGAGATCCATTGACTCTTTTTGAATTTAAGTATGGGGGATTACGCAGTGCATTATATTAGATATCATTTTGAGATTCAACTGCGTTAAGTCATTCACGTATGACCATTTCCATGAGACGTAGTCGTAACTGACTAATTTCTCATGATTTTTGAAAAGTTCACTTAGCACTCATTGCATCGGGTGATGCTCACAGGGGTGAAGAAGTGGGATTGAAACTAGTGAAATGTGGAGAACGAATCACATAGCATCAATCATCACTTCCGGGGCTTGCACCCGGTAACCAGGAATTCCCAGGAGGTCACCCATCCCAGAACTCCTCTGGCTCAAGCGCGCTTAGCTGTGGAGTTTTTCCCCACAATCAAGCCCACTTAGCTTGCTACCCCATTTGCAAAACCTTAGCAAGTATTGCAAAACTTCTCCAGCTTCTCTACCAATCTCAGGGTAAGGCCGCCCGTTCCATGCTATCAGTTTCGATTCTTTTTCTTCCTCAGTCGCCTAACGTTTTGGCTCCTCATGAGCAGGGGAATCTAGTGGATTTGTTACAGTCGTGGCTTACCTTCGTCAGGTAAACAAACTAACCTTAAGCTATTTATTTTGTTAAGTTCTGAATACTCTTTCCTTGGTTCTGCCGACACTCATTCCGTTTGTTGGCTGTCGTTGCAGGTATGGCCGCTCGAGGGTTTCGACGCATGGAAAATTGATTTCTCCACCAGACACGGGTAGTGTCATTCTCTGTTTGCTAGTTGTTTCTGTTCGGCTCCATGCTATGACTGTTAGGGTCAATGTATTTGTATTATGAGTCACTGTGTGTACACAGCTCCGCCTTGACACTGTTGTTTGGTTACTGTAATGGGTCGAGGGTTACTGTGTCTGGTTCATGCTTAGACATAAGCATGGGTCATGTATTTATGGAACGGGGTCTTTCTTTTGTTTTGAACAGAATATTTATATATAAAGTACTAGAATGCTATCTTTTTGTTTATATTGATTTAGTTATGAAACTGTATGGACTATATATTCGCTTACCTGGCGATTGTAAAATTTGATTGGTTGTCTTAACTCGTTAATTCCAGCTTCTTGGCATTCATTTATATATGTGGTTTCAAGTTTGTTTGTTTGGTTGAATGCACCCGCAACCTATGCTCTTACGTTCTTCCACTAGTTGTTGTTATCACTTCCAGTCGCATTATAACCTGTAAGGGTATTACCAACAATCTCCACGGTGCATAAAACAAATGTAATCTCATACAAATAATATGTATATTCTTAAGGACGTTGAAGAGGAGAATATACACAGAAAACTACGACTCTTCCCTTTCTTTTTCTGATAGTTGAACCCTTACATTATGTTATGTCCCTGTTTTTAAGAGCATTGCTAAGAACTGTCACTAACTGCTATTAGTTATGTTCAATCAGTGATTTCCTGTACAGAACTTTTCTTTGTCGCTCAGAATTGTTTTTAGCAAAAGTAATTAATTATTTAGAACTGTGACACTAACTAACTACTATTGTTCCTATTTACTGTTCACTAAATTAACTTAGACAACTTAATGAAATAAAAATAAAAATAAAACAAGCACATTATCCATTCAGTGAATTGACTCCTCCATCCCCAGAATTGACTCCTCCGTCCCCTTCAAAGACCATACTGCCTTCATTTTGTCTTTGTCCTGTTAGCCAGATGCTCCTGCATCATCTAATACCATCTAATACCAATATGGTTCGTAAATTATCATGGATATTACATTGGAGATTTTATCACAACAAATTTAATAAATTTATACTTAAAATATGAAATCTATACTATAAGGGTTATTATTGTGTCATGCATACAATATATGAAATTTGGAAAATAGAGAATTTTAAAAAATAAAATGTCCTTCCCACCCCTTCTCTCTCTCCCTATACCCCTACCCCTACCCCTACCGCTCCCCCTCTCCCGCTCTCTACAACCTCCTACCCCTCGCCCTCGCCCTGTCCCACTCCCTTCGTCTCCCTCTCTCCCTCCAGCAATCCTTACACCTCCCTCGCTCCCACTCCCTCTCACTCTATGCCCCCTATCTCACTCTCCCCCCCTCCCGCTCTCGCTCCCTTCGCCCACCCCTCTCCCTCTTCGCCACTCCCGTTTGTTCATATTTTAAAGTTGTTTGCTCATATTTTAGAGGCTACTACTGGGAAAAACTTTCAGATATTGAGGGAGAACTACAAATGCGGGTCAAACAAATACATATGTATACGCATGCATTATAAATAAATACTTCTATGGATGATGCTCTTGAGGATCAAACCAAAGCACGACGCAGAAGGAATGATGCTCTCGAGGATCAAACCAAAGTAGGAATGATGAAGTTCCATTATATGAGTGCTTAAATTTATAATGTTTGTCAACATCTATAGACACATCTCATGTGTAGCTCAATTCGTTATCACCGAAATCCACACAAATTAGAAACACCATAACCCACACAAATTAGAAACACCATAACTTATTCTGTATCATCAAATATGGAAAAGACTCATGTTATAGAAAAAGATATTGTTGATGCTTATCATTTGCACTTCCTTTTTTTCTCGATATTCATAGGGAAAAGAATACCATAATAATTATTTTTAAAAAAAATTAAATTAAAAGGTAACATCTCTTTTAATGCTTAATAAACATTTTCAATATATTTATTACCTTCTAATAAGGTGGGTTAAATCCATTTGCAAAACAACCATACCCATAAAATAAACATTTAACTACTTTGAAATTATTACTTTGTACTTGATTACACTTCCAATTATACCTCAATGTATAACCATTAAAATGTTTTCACATTTATATGTCATAACAGCATTAAGATTAATGGAATTGGGTAAAAGACAGAGAAAAAATATCTTATTAATAAGTAATTAATGTGATTAAGGACTAAGAATAGAGCAAGAAGTTCGAAAGAAAACTAAAAATGAAGAGGAATTAATGCAATTGGGAGTGGAACAAAAAGAGAACAAAAAGATTAAAAGACATAGTAGACTTAATAGATTAATGAGATCGAGGAGTAGAGAGGGAGCAATAACAGAGCATAAAAATTTAAAAACATTAACATTAAATCGGTCAAGTAGTGAGGGGGAGAAGTAGTGAGGGAGAAGACTCCGTAGAAATTAAGGACAAGAAAAGTGAAAATAATAAATAGTAAACTATTTATATGAAAATAAATATATTCATGTAACCAAAACCAAAAGAATATAAAATAAATACAAAAAACTTAGCTGTATACCTATCATGGCTGTAACAAATATCAGTGTTACGGCTATCTGGTTCCCTCCTCTCAACTGTAAATACCTCCCGTGATTACATCAACTTGCGTTCGTCGATGCATCCCTTTTCGCTGATCCTCTTGGTCAAATTCAGATCCGGGCTGCTTTATAGACAAAACAGAAAGACATATCACGGTCACGTAGACATAATAGATATATCTACACACGAGGAAGCACTTTTGCTGCAAACGCAAATGATGAAACAACTAGGCTCTTCTCCATCAAAAGCTACATGGTACAGGCACACAACACGAAAGCTACATGGCAGGCAGACAACACAGAGATAATATAGACAAAAACAGACGAACCAACACAGAGTCACAGCTACACAAACATTCACATACACGAGACAAAACCAAAATGCTATGCTCGATTTAAATCCAGAAAAGCCCTGCATGTTTTTTCGCTTCTACACCCAAACACGGCTGGCTACGTGACGACTTTCATAGACAAATGGTCATAATCAGTTCCGGCTACCTGAAACATACCTGTTATGGCTGTAACAAATATCACTATCTTGGCTATAACAAATATCACTGTTACTGCTCTCTGTTCCCTCCTCTCCACTATAAATACCTCCCTTATCACTGTTACGGCTCTCTGGCTCCCTCCTCTCCACTGTAAATACCTCCCGTGCTGACATCGACTTTCGTTCGTCCATGCATCCCTTCTCGCTGATCCTCTTGATCAAATTCAGATCCGGGCTACTTTATTGACAAAACAGAAAGACTTATCACGGTCACGTAGACATAATAGATATATCTACACAAGAGGAATCACTTTTACTGCAAATGCAAATGATGAAACAACTAGGCTCTTCTCCATTAAAAGCTACATGGTACAGGCGCACAGCACAGAGACAATATAGACAGAAACAGAAGAACCAACACAGAGTCACAGCTACACAAATATTGACATACACTAGAGAAAAGACTTCGTCGATGAGAACAAGAATCAGCGATCTGAGAGTACATACAAAGTGTGACCCTTACCGATTTAACAACGGGAAGACCGACAGTGAGGATTTACGAGCCTTCACAAAAACGATGCATTATCGCAGGATACTCTCCTGATAATTTAATACTGCCATTATTCCATGATATTCTTTTTTGATAATTTAATACTGCCTTCATTCTACTGTAACGGGCAATCCTGCACTGTGCGTTTCAGCATACCATTGGAGCGAAACGGTTCAGTTGTAGCGCCCATGTCCATTCCCTGAAATACTTCGGAACGACGCCCTGTATTTCCCACGGATCATCAACTACGGGTCGCGTCTATTATTAGCGTCGGACAAAACGAGTGAGCGAGGCGGAGATAGGGTGCTGATTATGGTTTGGGAGTTGAGAATTAAGGACAACGGCCTCAAAGTCACAGTCACAGTCGCAGTCACAGTGACAATTGCAGTCGCAGATGCCGCGGTTACTTTGCAAGGAATGGATCGTAAATCTGATAGCTGCGTAGGCGTTGGAGATCACGTGTGCTTCATAGCTTCAACCACCATCTCTGAGCAGAGTGATAGAGGTGCTTCCCACATGGAATTAATAACGCATGGAATTGGCTTCCCATCACAAACGATATAGACCGAAACAGCACAGAAACGATATAGAAAGAAACAGAGGAACCAAGAGAAAACAGATGATGATAGAAGAGGAAGAAGAGGATGTTAACAAAAGAACTTTGAACTTATCTATTTCAAAATGTTATAAAGATTAAAGGAGCCATCCATCGTGTTTCTAATAACTGTCATCGGAACGGAGATGCTTTTCTTGAAATTCTCGTGCAAAGGAGTTCGGTAAAAGACTATTTTCGAGAAATTCTCTTCACATCCACGTCATTGCAAATTTCATCTATCCACGTCGTCAGTGCAAATTTGGAATGTTCAGGTTTGAATTTGAATTTAACGTGGAACCTTTATACTTCGTAATGTAATTTAACGTGAATCTTTATGCATCTCGATTATAGAGTAGATTCATTGTTATTTTGATAACAATTTCGTATTTATACATAAAGGGATTTCTACTAAAAACTTAAAAAGTTGCATTTTCTTTACCCATGGGTTGATGTTGTATTTTACATCAATGTCATATTAAAATATATAACTCAACAAGACTACAAGCTCTATAATAGGAAATTTTACCAACTCTTTTAACTAGTGCAACCATATAAATTAAATGACTTCTATACACATTAATCCATGATAAGCATAAAAAACACTTACCTCATTTTACATCTTACATTACTCAAATAGAAAAGAATCATAGAATTTAACTAAATTATAAATTTATTTTAAATTATTATCCCCACTTTACCAGGGAAATTCTTAACTCTAGTAAATAGATCTTCTTAAAATACTATGGGCCAATACCATGGCTTATCAATACCACATGTCCAATATGGCATATGTTGATATGATGTTTTCTTTAATTAAGCAATTTGAAAACAATTCATTAAAAGAGCATAATTAACCCTTGATATGTCAATACTAATTCGATTATTCTAGCATATTCCATGGAGGTTAAATCTCTAACATTCAACTAATAATTATTAATAATTAAATTAAAAATGTGGGAAACCTATTTTGAAATAAACATGTCTATCCACGTAATAAGAAAAATGTACAATGTAATCATTTAGGGCATTACTTGTCTCCTTTATCACTTAGATTTACTCTTTATGACTTCTCTCCTTTATACCATAGTTATCCTCCATTGTGTAATCTAAGGTCATCATCTAATAAATATGGAGGACTTGTTACAACCAACAAGCCTTATATTAGACATTTATATGGACAAAAAGACAAGGTTGTTATAATATAACAGATTCTGTATTTTCCTTTTTTTAAATTTAGTAAACTAAACCAAAATAGATAAATACCTTGAACACTTCAAAAATCCCTATCATAGATAAAAATAAGGTCATTACTTATTAGGATGAGAACCTGCAGAAGATATAACTACTTTCAACATCGATGACCTGATATTAATGTGTATCTTTAGACTAAGATTTACTTTTAGTACTACAGGATTTATGTGCCCTGTGTCTTTACTTAGCTTGAATTGAAGTTATAAGTTGCTTATTTTCATGGAAAAGCTAACTAATATGCTTTTCAAGACATGGGACAATGGGTAAGTATTGTTGGTACCAATACATGTTCTTAATTATGCCATAAGGCATTCTCCTCTGAAATCAACACCCCCAGGTGCTACAATGTGTGAATATGGACCCTCAATTATGTATGTTAGACAATAAAACTATCTTCTATCGTCAGATTGATAGCTAAAGATATTTACTAACTCCCAGCAACTATACGACGAAGATGGATACCTCCACGTGGTTACTAACTCCCCATGGATACCTCCATGAGGTTACTAACTTCCCATCAATTGCCCATGGCACAACGCTCCATGTTTCTATCGAACATTGCTTCTATTAAACATTGCTTCTAGTAGTTCAAAACTTGCCACAGAACTATATTTGACTAGTTTTTTTTTAAAGGTTTAACTGTTAAATGTTTTGAAGGCTGACCAGTCCGAAGTTGAACTACTTTCAGCATTCTTCAACAGCATGAGCCAGGATCCCGTCTCACAGATACGGACAATATTGAATTTACTTGCTCCTCCTCCTAGACCTTAACTTTGATCATTGTTATGGATTTTCTTGTTCATAGTGTTGTGCTTTACACTTAACAAGTATTCCTGTAAGGTCCATAATGCATATGCTATGTATTCATGTCTTGCAATATATATTTAGATAGATTTAATTCTCTTAAAACTTCTGGCACAAAAACTCAAATATAATTAGTGTTACAATGTGGAACTATAGTTGGTTGTAGTGGAAACATAACCCTATTGAATGGAAGAGATATAACTTTTACATACTTGACATGCTTATAACAAGGTCAAAATTAAAGAAGGAACATAGAAAAACATCATAAGGTTTCTTGTATTTATGGCCAGAGTGGCTCCCATAACTACATAGGATCAATTGCATCATCTAATTCATTCGGGAATATGCAAGTGTCTTCACTCTTACCAAAGTTTCATGGTATTTTTTAACCAGGCTTAACAGATTAGCATGTTTCATTCAAATGTTAGCAAGTTGTTCCTGGGTGGAATCCAATTGTGCTTTCAGCTCTACCAGCTTTTTGTGGAGATCATTAATTAGTCATGCACAACCATGGACAGGATCTCGAACTCTTTCGCTAGCTTCATACACCATGCTGCTTACTGCATCACTTCTTTGCTCAATCAGAAGATCCTGTAACATCATAAAGGATGAACACATCATCAATCCATAATAAAATCTGGTGGATTGTGGTCTTGCTGCAAGAAGCACTTAGTATATCTTAATATCGAAATATGGGCTTAAATTCCTTTACTAAAAGTTAAAAAGCATTTTAATTGGGTGTGGAATAAGTCAAAGCTATTTACTATTGTAGGAATTTATAGGGTAAGTTCCTCAGACAGAACACCAAAAGGACACCGCTCACAAACAGATCACAGATCAATACACCAGTATTTTGACGTGGTTAAAACCCTCAGAGAGGGAAACAGTCCACGGCCTGCGACAAAGTGGCTACTACAGGCAATTTATTAATAAAAGAATGAAAATTTACATAAGCGTCTCTCATGCACGGTTAACCTACAAATGACCCTCCATGCGCTTTAAATAGAATTCATGGACCAATAAGGTGTCAAGCCACGGATCAAGTGTCGGTAATACCGAGGAGAGAATGAACCGTCGGATTGTAAGTTACAAAATGTACAACAGGAAAGAAACACACTTTACCTAACTCTATACTAGACCAAATTGAACTTAACTATTTCCTATGTGTCGGAATATCCTAACAAGTATGACATCATATCACCTTATTTGCATTAACATTTCCTGCTAGTTACGCACTCCGATAATGAATGATTTTTAAGGCATAAAATTATAGGGATATTTTGACTTGGATTTCTCAGAATATTCTGAAAATATCAGATTTGTAATGTAAGTTCAACGCACATGGACTACAACTTAACCAAAAAGATAACTGTAAGTTATTTACATATGCACACCATATCCAACAAAAAAATGAAAAGGAGAATAAGCAAGCAAACATTATTGTTCAAACCTTGCCAGAGAATTGTATTTGACTATTTTTTTTAAAGGTTTAACTATTAAATGTATTGAAGACTGATCAGTTTGAACTTTCATTACTTCCAGCGTTCTTCACCAGCATGTGCCAGACTCTTCTCTCACAAATATGAACAATATTGAATTTACTTGCTCTTCCTCCTAAACCTTAACTTTGATCATTGTTATGGATTTTCTTGTTTATAGTGTTGTGGTTTATAATTAAGTTGTTGTAGCAAATATGCTGAAGTGAAAATACACTGAAGTATATGTCAGTCATCAAAAAATGAAATGTATGAATTACTTTACAATCAACAACCATAAAACCGTGAGGACAATACAATAAAACTTTCTCTCTCACACAAACATGCATTGACCAAAAAGAAATTTTCACCCTTATCATAGAAGACTAATAATTTAATGCTACTGTTTCGTACACTGCCTTACAACATTTCCTTTGCAACATCTGGTGCAAATTCTAGTTGAAGCTCATTCGAAGGGATGATGGTTGGAGGATTATGATCACAACAAGTGACATCAACACAAAAATCCTAAATTATTTTGGACCTATGGCCTATTTCTTTTTGGAAAGGTTTCATGATGAACCTATGGACAATCTCATCACTTCTAGGAGTATTCTAATGTCTATTTCACCTTGCTTGAGATATTTTCCTCTGAATTTGTTAAATGTTAACTTTAGATTCAAGGTTTTTTTCTGACTGATTGATGTCTTCTTCATGTGCAGGTTCTTTAGGTACAATTTTGGGCCGAAGGCTTACCCTGGAGGGTTTCACTTCTCTTTTATCATTAAATTCCTATTTTAATTCCACATGATAGACAAGTACCCTTGCTCAAGCATCTAGTTAAGAAAACAATAGTAGATCTAAATGTTTCAACATTATTATCCTTCGAAACACAAGGATTTGCTTCATGAAGTGATTCTTCAGAATCATTCTATAATGAATGATGATATGGTGATTGAACAAGGTTGTCCAACGAAGGGTAATGCGCACAAATGAATGAGGAATTAGAATACTCTATAATTGGGGATTTTCAAAACCATTTCAATATTGGAAATGATCATATTCATCCCCTGTCTTTTCCAAATGGTGCCTAACCAAAATAATATTTAAACTATGATGAAAGAGTGATATTTAAGAGTTCTTGTAACATGACTGGTATGTGCAGGACATTTTAGTTAGGATATTATACAGATAAAAAGGGAAAATTAAGTTTATAAATGAGAAATGTCGTTAAAAACCTTTTATGATAAATAAAAACCAGATTATCTCACCCATTACAAGTAACATATTGATGCAACAAAAGCACTAAATTACGCCATTGATATTTCAAAGAGGAAACTGGCATAGGTTTCACATGTTATGCACAATATTTACTAACGATAAGTTGCCTCTAGGGAATGTCACACATTGGACAATATTTAGACCATTTCTCTCTCTTAAAGGTGAAATGAGTAGATGTTGAATTGAAATCAATATACGTAACCATATCTAGATCACCAAATCAAGATTTATTTGTATCAAAAAAATAGGCAAAGCTTTAACAACCCCTTTACAGTAACTGTGAAACAACTAAAGAAAATCCCACTAGCTGACCTGGTGGAACAAGTATGCACATTCATCACATGCCTCTACTATCTTAGCTCCAATGGCTTCAAAATAGATAAGGGGTGTGATGGTTAGAATCCAATAGGTTTTCAGCCATGGATTGAGCTGAAACATAGATGGAAAATGCACAATGAGTGGGTTACCAAACCCTTACTTTTATAGCAATGTGAAAAATATGAACAAGAACAATGAAACAACAAGTTATTTGTAACCTTGAATCCCCAAGTGATTAACTCAATTGTTGAAACGTGGGAGGTATGGTACAGAGACATTAATGGCAGTGATATATGAGTTTCTATGAGCGGTGAATTTTAGACAATTGGTGCAAATTGGGATTAACATCCCTCATGAGAATGCCAAATTAGCCATAACAACTTGATACAAATCTCAAAGCAATAACCCTTTGCCCAAAAACCATCATTTCTCATGATTACATATCTGAAACTTTCAAAAGAGAGATCACCATACACATGAATATAAACTCATAATAATCATAAATGAGTTTTTTAGTGAGAAATATATTTAACCCAAGTCTTATCAAAATTACAAAAATTAAAATCAAATTACATGTCAGAACCATTCCATTCATACAAAGTCAAATTCAAACATTGACATACACAAAAAAATTCAGTGCAAATACAGATGATAGAAGAAGAGGATGTGAACAAAAGAACTTCGAACTTTTCACTTAAGGGAACAAATATATATTCGTTTAAAGATTCCCTCCCTCAATTATCTAAAAAAATGCTTGATAGCGGATCATAGTTTACCACAGTGTCTATAACAAAAATGCTTGAGTTGTTTCTCTTTAAATTCTCTCCACATCATTGCAAAGTACATTATGTAATCTTAGCACATGCCTTTTCCGATCCTCTACTTTTAGCTGTCAGCAATTAATATCAAAAGGTTATCAGTGAAGGGATGATCACCATTATATTTCTCTATTTCTGTCTTAACACATTCAATATATTTACTCTTTAAGTTTTAATTTTTTTTATACATTCAAAATATATATTTTAATAAAAAAAAATTACAATCTTACTAAAATTGAAACCCCAAATTCTAGTGAAAAAAAACCATTTCATCTATAAGTTAAACTATTTCCTAATTTAATTTGATTTGAAACCCAAGGTGAAGATGATGTCAACTTAACTTGTAAATGTACATTGGAAATGTGTTCCTTTTGATTCTTGTATTGGTTAATTTATGCATTTTTAACATCTTGAAGAAACTAAAGCCACTACATATACAGATTTATTGTATGTGTACATTTTATTGTATTTAACTTTTTTTATTATAATGTTTTATAGACTTTGAAAAAAAAATTATCAAGAATTATCAATTTTCTTCTTTAATCATATAAGGAGTGAGATAATATATCTTATTTTGTTGTTGGATCTATTTGTTTAAAATTTTTAATATAAAGTTTTTTTTGTTAAGATAGTTTGTGTGGTTTTAAAGAATTTTTTACTTTTTTCTTCTAACATTTGGTATATTTTGTCCCAGATTACTTGGTTTTTTGATACAATATTTAATCATTGAATGTTTATTAAAAAAATTATCCTACAAGTTGAGAAAGAAAATTCATAGTTAAAAGAATATATTCCTTAGAGGAAACTCATCTCCATACTTTCATCTTTGTATTTTCCAAGCAACTATAACTTTTTCTAGAGCATTGTGCTATTTAGAATATCTTTCCTTTTCATTCGTACCATAGATCACGTACTTGACACATAAAAACAAATATATTTGCATGCTACCCATGTCCACTATAAAGCAGAGTCATTATTATTTTGAGAACAATAATAGTCAACTAAAGCTCTCAGAGGTTACATTGTCTCTACCCATGGTTTGATTCATTTCACATCACATCCATATAACGAGAAATCTCTCAACAAGACTATCGTACCTAATCATAATAACCTTTATAATTTTACCAAACTCTTTTTAATAAAATAATGGCTTTAAAATAAACCCATTTAGGGCATGGATTATCTCCTTTAGGACCCCACTCTACATTTTATTCCTCCCTATATGGAAAATATGTAAAAACTACACTTTTCAACAACTCTAATATATAGGAAATATCCACAATACTCTCAATGTAATTGATAACCAAAACTCATTGCATTTGTAGTAGGGTATCCCCTATAACCTTTTACATAACATCTATAACTCATTTCATATAATGTAATAAGAAATAGTGCAATTTAGTTGGTTTAAGAAAACATAATTGTCATATATGACTATAGTCATCTGTAGACATATTTAAACAACAAGAACAAACGGTCATTTCTATTGTTTTGCATCTCTAACTACAAAATATCTAGAAATATCTTAGATTGCATTGTTAGGCATTAGACACCGAATATAAAGGCGCACAAATGAATAAGAAGAGTTTAGTTTATGCTAAAATACACTTCTATATGATTCCTTCCTAAAATTTAGCCCAAGAATAATTTTATTATACCTTAAAACCACTTTTGATTGTTTTGTCCTTTCATGACCACAATCACTTGCAGACATGATAATAATAAGACAAAATGTTGACACCCCAAATTTTGGGATTTCATAAACATACTTAATCCTATTTGAGTTCAGTTGGCATATGCATTAAGGAAAACTTCATTAAGGATTATAAATCAACCAGTTGTTGCTTATGGTGATAAAATTGAGTTTTCATGTATTTCATTAAGGAATTTAAATCATCTAGTTGTAACTTATGATCATAAAATCACTTCATCTATGTTTGAGGCTATTATCATGGAACTTCTACCATCTATCAAGTGTGTGCCCATTCAAAATTCAAATTGAAGAATGCTTGTTTTTAGGCAAGACATAATGTAGTGGTAGGACTATTTTGTTACCACCTACATGGGTTCTAGTGCTTTGTACTTGGGTTGATATATGTATTAACATATATCTATTTTAGTCCAATATTTATTAAGAATTTACAAGGATTTAGGGAAAAGAAAAACATAATTGATTAGTGTATAAAAGATCTAGGTTAAAATATTTCTATATTGATTTATTCTTTTATTAAAGATTTTTAGTATTGGTATTAGTGGGTTCTTCTTTTAGTTTTATTTTTCGTTTGTGTGAATTTTGTATTATTTTTTTCATTTAATTAATTATCATCAAGATTGATCCCATAGCATGCCTGCATGCATACATCTTCACTTTGAAGGGACACTGTAAGTTTGGCAATGCTAGAACGAATGATTGACTAATCTTCTTCTAAAGGAACTCAAAGGCTCTTCACCAACCCTTTCCCCAATGGAAACTCTTGCCACTTGACGTTATGGTGTGGAGTTCTATTACTACTACTAAAAATGAGTCTACAAATTTCTTCTAGTACTATGCTACCTCAACAAAACTCTTATCCTCATAAACTTTTAGTAAACCTTATTGACCACTTGATGATGATCTCCATCTTTGAACGATCTATCTTCAATGCTCCTCCACATATCACATATCCTAGTAGACCCTTGAGTTTGTGCACATGAAAATGATATGTAGAGTTGATCTAGTTAATAACAAGCTTTGAGTCCCCCTAGATTTGTATTCTATGGTAGTTTTGTTCCAGAGAAAAAATGAGATGGTATCTTAGGCAATTTAGTTCATCATAATTGTTGGTTCCTCTCCCTAATCCCAATTTGATCTTGAAATAGTGAGATTCAATAATGTGTAGTACCTCCCCACCTCCACATTCAGTGTTCTCTGTCGATCCATTGAAATATTCCTAGGGGATATTCTTATCGTTAACTTTAGGAATGATGATCCAAGTGGGTTGATTTTTTGTTTCCACAGGGATTAAATGATATATATCAGCAATATGGTTACAAGTGGTTGGCCATAGAATGGTTGCATCCTAAAAAATAGTACAATTGTTGGTTAGCCAAATGCCCAAGAAAACAAGCAAAGGGAGGTTTCTTATTTTTTGTGTTGTTGCAACATTCCACCAATTTTTCTAGGCATCAGATAGATGGGACCCATCCCATCTGAGCACAATGTTGAGGGAGCTAGTAATCTATATCCACACCTAACAAACCACTGGGAAATGTAGGAATAGATGATCAATATCTTCAACATTCTCTTTGCAAAGGAAACATCTAAAAGGGCCATGAAAGGAACAACACTTTAGGTTCTCCTCCATGGGAACTTTATTTGATAGTATACACCACATGAAGAGGCGAGATTTATGAGGTTCTTTAAATGTCCATAGAGGTTTCCACCACCAGTTCACCTCCATCGGATCTTGTGTAGTTATCAGTGTTGAGTATCCATCCCTAAGGGTATATTGACCATGTGGTGCAATAGCCCATATTATTTCGTCTTCATATAAAGTAATCCTAACATGAAATTCTTCCAATGCACCAATGAAATGATGCCACACCCTGCTCCATCTTCCTGGAATCTTGAGATCCTATGCATTAAACCATTTCAATGAGATCCATTTAGAGTTTCTACCATCTGCAATCTAAGAGAGTTGAGTGATGCCATCCGTTGTAATAATATGTCTGAGCTCCAGTGGTAAAATGTCTACATTACCACATTGAGACCAGGCATCTATACCCAGTCACACCATCTCACCATTTCCAATACACCAAGCCAATCCTTCTTTAATGACATTGAGGGAGTAATAGCCTTCCATATGATAGATGTGCCAGTATTTCCCTAGGCTGGCCTATGAATCCAAGCCATAATTGATAGTGGGTGAATGTATTTATAATAAACCACCTTTTTCCATACACTATTAGATGTGATAACCCACCACCCCATCTTCACATTGAGTGCATTTGCAAATAAGTGCAGTTCCTTTATACCCCATCCTCCCCATTGTTTTGGTTTTCCAATTCTATCCCATCTAACCCAGTACTCCAAACATTTTCCCCCCGTCATAAGAATCACCTACAAATTTATTGTATTCTATTGACTATGCCTTTTGGATCCAGGAAAGGGCCATCTAATATACTGGGATGGCCTCTAGGATAAATTTGATAAGTGTTAGTCTTCTCTCTCTGGAAATCCATCTCTGCTGCCATATGTTGATGTGCCCTTCAATTTTTGTTATAATCCATGTCCAGTCTACAATATGATAACCATTTGGCTTGAGCCTGAATCCAAGGTAGTTGAGTCCCATCTACATGTATTGACTAACAAATTGAAAATGATGTAAGGCATTTATTTTCTCATTTTGTAAGCATGACACCAAAAATATGGTGGATTTGTTGAATTTGGGCTCCATACTTGAAGATTTACAAAAAAGGGATAGAATATTCTTGAAGCAAGTGGTATCACAAATAGAACCATCTAAAAAATAAGTACATCATCTACAAGCAATAGGTGTGAAAGATAGGAAACTTCTGACATCTTTACACCACCTAAAGACCCATCTGCACGAACTTTTGTTAAAAGTCTACTTAATCCTTCCATGATCAAAAGAAATAACAAAGGTGATAAAGGACACCCTTGTTGTAGATCACGTTCAGCATGGAGAAAATCAAATGCAACCCCATTGATGAGTATGCTATATGATGTAGACGTAAAACAACACATGATCCATTTTATTAAATAGTGAGGGAAACCAATATGGGTTAGAATAAGATGGAGATATATCCAACTAAATCTGTCAAATTCTTTTGATAGGGAAATCTTTAGAATGATACTCTTAGTATTCTTAATCTTGATCGAATGGATCCCTTCTTGTGCTATCAAAATGTTTTCATGAGTTTGGCACTGGTTTAAGAAAGAAATTTTTTCCTTGGAAATCATCTTGGATAAAATAGGCTTAATGATTTTTGCAATATTTTTTATATTATTTTGTATATGCAGTTCCATAAGGATATAGAACGATAATCAACAAATGTTTGAGGTTGCTCCGCTTTGGGAATGAGAGTAATAAAGTTCGAGTTGAATCCCTCACGCATCTATCGAGAAATTCTACAATCCTTAATAGCCATAAGGATATTAGCCCCAATATGTTCAAAGAAGGTAAGGTATAATTCCATAGGCCATCCATCAGGTCCTAAGATTTTATCTCTTTTGAACCACTTCAAAATAGCTTCAATTTCCCCCAAAGTCACGAGCTCATTTAGAGTCTTTATATCCCCTATGTCAACAAATCTAGGTATAGTGCCAGCAATGCGGAGTATCTCTGCAATGGTAGCATCCCTAGGTACTTTGAACATTTATGAGAAATGTCTGATTCGCATACCTGCAAGATGGTTGAAAGTGTTGGGTTCCCTACCATTCTGATCGCTTAGAGTCTAAATTGTATGATTTATGTTCTTCCCCTTGGAACATTGTTGACAGAACTTTGAGTTTTCATCCTGAGCCTTTAGCCAAATTTCTCTCCTCTTCAATCTCTGTGTCTCATGTTGCTATCTCAGGATAAAATGTTTTATGTTTCCAACCTTATTAGATTTTCCTTAGAGTCACATGATGTATAACTAGCCATACCCTTGCACTCTAACTCTAAAATGTTAGATTCAATTTTCTGTATGGTAGCTGTTGGCATTATGACACAAGTTTGGTGCTATGACACAGGTGTTTTCCTTGATGGCAACTCACTCAAATGACAGATCACAATTCAGGCTCTCAGAATGAAAGAAAAAGAGATATAGGCAGGTTCCGCTTAACCAAGTCACGTATACATGCGACTTCGACAATGAAAGTCGCATATGTGTATGCACGCACTTTCATGCACGGAAAAGCACATACATGTGGAAAATTTATTTTTTAGTTCGTGGTATTTGGACCTATTGTTTTGGACCATGGTATCTCGTCCAAAGTATTGAACCCAGGTATTGCGCCCCAAGTATTGGTTCTAAGTGGTTTTGGACCATGGTATTGAGTAAGGCTGAAGACTATAACAGGGGAAGAAGATCATTAGGCAAAGGAATTCACTCAAGCATTGAATATCTTATGAAGAGCAAGACCTAGAATTAGGTTATGGTGCATAGTTGGATCTGAACCAAGGAAGAACCTGAGCGTTGAAAGAAGGATAAGTTCTATTGTTGGGCGAAGATCTTAAGGCTTGAATAGTAGTATCTTTGTGTGATTTTGATCTGTTATATTTGGCACATGACTTGATCTATAAATCTGATATTTTGGGTATAACTGATATCTGAATAAGTGAAAAGGGTATATTATCATTTATAGATCTGTACATAGGTTCGCCACAGTAGAGGCGCGTATACACGCTGGTTCAGTAAGTCAAAACAGTGTATACGCTGGTTGGCCTTAATACAGAAGCGTATGCACATAGGTTCTACATATTTAAGTAGTGTATGTCTCATGAAATATGTTTTAGCTACTTTTGTTTATTGCTGCGGTGTTCTGGGTTCAGGATTGGTGTCTGGTTACTATTAATGTATTATGGTTACAGCATTCAAAGAAGTGATTGTTTAATTCAGTTTTGGTTGGTGCAAAGGAGATTGGTTGATGCAGATACATTTGATGTTTGATTGATGTTATTTATGGATCCAGTCTGAAAATTTATGAAACGTGGTCCCTAGAAGAAAAGAG
>APFE030968068.1:0-11007 GCA_000404065.3 Pinus taeda | reverse complement strand
ATATGCACGTTTTAGTTTCTACTTATGTGTCCATGTATCATGATGATATGATTAGTTGTACAAATTACGCAAATTTCTATCAAGGAAATAATTTGCTAATGCATCTGTTAATGTATTCAAATTGTGTGGAATATGTTGATATGTGATAAAATAAAAATTTCTTTCCAGTAATCGAACACTTAGATACATACGTAAAATTTGTGGATTTCTTACGGGGTAATGATTATTCAATTGTAACACAACGGTTTGTGAATCTATCTTAACAACTTAATATATATTTCCAAGAGAAACTGCTTCTTAAAATAGTTCAATAACTGCACTGTATTGAACAATATTGTTAGTTGTCTATCCAAGGAAAATACCTTGTAAATAAACCAACTCACCATCAAGGGAAAGAGTGCCCAAGTTGGAGAAGACAAGTTTTGTGTGCTACGATAAGCACCATCAGCAAAACCAACATAATGATTTGACGACATCTAGAAACCTAGTGGAACACAAGGTAAGTAGAAAACACATGTCTACAAACAAACAATCACACCAAAAATAAAAATAAAGCACACACCAATGAATTCAAACACTAATGTATAAAATTATATTTACATAGATGACCACACATAAAAAATTTATATGGAGTTCATTTTCAGACTTGAGTAATTGATCAACAGAGAATAAAATTAAAGTTTCACCATTGGCATGACGTGTAAGCATCGACTCGGCCAAATAATAGAGTAAAACTCATAAAAGGCTATGCCCTCATGCCTCCCGAGAGAGTGAGGGTTATGAGTCATAAGATGAAAACCCCATTTTGATAATGGGAAAACAGTAGAGACTCGGTGAAAAAATATCATGAAAGGAGGCAAGAAAAACTTAATCTCATGATGAGGAACAGGTGCCCCTGGTTGAAAGCTTTTGAGAATTTCAGACTGAACTGAAATGTCAATAGGCAGGGTTGGAGAAATATTTCCCATATTACCTTCAAACAAGACTTCATGCACCAAAACAGTTGTTTGAAGTGGATGCATTGGGTTATGAGAAAGAAATCTTCAAGACACGAAGGAATCTCAGTTAGGCTCGGAGGAAATGAAGAACGATGATGAATATCGTTCCAAGGAGTTTCATCAAGAGACATAACCTCAACAATATTCTTGATGGACCAGTCTCTGGCTCTAATGTCAGTCTTCCCAATTTGATTGAAATATCTTCTATGTCTCCGGTTTGGTCTCTTGCCAATTCCCTGAGATCATCAGTTATTAAATCTTCAGCTGAAATAATGGAAGCCTTGTAATTGCTGTCACAAACTTATAATACTCTGCCTTGCTGCAATTTCTTTTTCTGCTCAATGGTTTCATGAATGAAACAAGGTATATGGAATTGGCGCACATAACTCTTGAATGCACACACATTTGAATATTCGAACAGCACACCATATGAGCGGTGAGCGCACAACATTTAAACAGTTTTTTGTAACTATTGCAATACACCATACATGAATTTAGTATACAGCTTACACGCACGCAACTTTCAATTAAACACCACAACTTTTAATTAAATAACACGCACTGTAAATTGGTGTGCCACAGTCACGTTAATTTCCACAGCGATTTTACACATAAACCAAATTAATAGATAGCGCAGCACAGCTGCTCCAAAGCCCGTCCATACCTTTCTTAATTTCCATCAAAAAAATAACTACGCGCACAACTTTTAAATCGAATTCTACAGACATGTATATCATAAAAAGGGCAGTAACGCAGCTTTTAAATCGAATTCTACAGACATGTATATCATAAAAAGGGCAGTAGCTTTTAAATCGAATTCTAGAGACATGTATATCATAAAAAGGGCAGTATACGCACTGCTGGGTTAAAGCACGTCCAAATCTTTGTATTAAACTATAAAAATTTTATGAACAGTGCGGAGAATGTCTCCCTTATTACACAGCTACTACATACAGTTCCGCGCTCCCATTCTCTATCCAAGACACTGTTTTTTTTTCCCCTTGGAGAGCTATGGATACATTCATTTTTTCCCAATGCATAAAATTTCTAATTGTAGACTTTTACTTGAAAGGAAATCTTTCCTACTTGGCGGCTAAGTTTTTACATCTTTTTCCTTTTTTACTCATAATATAAATCTTTATTTAGTACAAAAGCGGCTTTTACCTAATAATTTAAGCTTTTTACCATTTAGTAAGTTTTATTCTCCATGCTAATCCTACTTTTAGAGAAAAGATAGCATGTCTTATTTTTTTCCTATTTTTAACTGAGGAAAAAACATATTTTAACATAGAAGGTGCAGGCTTTTCTTTGAGTCGCCTGCTCCTGCATCAGACTCCCAAGGTTGAGAATGATCATGATCTCCTGATCATGCTTTTTTTATCTTGTCCGCTTGGATCCCATACTTTGTTCTGCAAGTCCCTATCTGTTGTTACTTGTTGCCTTTCTTCAGGTCTCCATATGTTATGTTGTCTTCAACAATTCATGGATTTCAACAAAACTATCCACTGGTTTTCTTCATTTACTATCTCCTCCTGCACTGCTGTGCAATCTTTACTGCGAAAATTTGAGTCACAATTGGGGCAGAGGTCATGAGGAGGTGAGAGAGATCCTTCCCTCGGCTATCTCCTAACCTCTCATGTCAGACTAGAAGGAAATAAAGTTGCTGACTTATTGACAAATTGGAGTTGTGCACATCAAGGGAAATCTCTCTAGAAATGGTATGGTCAGCAAACCCTTTGGAGGATGATCTAATTCTCCTCCAAGGTTTTCTTGAGAAAAATAAAAAAGATAGTCAAAATACTATTTTATTTTTAATACAATTTTATTTTGACCAAGTCAAAATGTTAAACATTACATTACAACATCTCTACCATAATGAATTGGATAGAGCCTATAGACACAACAAAATATATTTCTTTTTCAAATAAATACATATTTACCAAAAAATACTATTCTCTTATTTAATAATATTATTTTATTTTAGATATATAATTTGAATAACCTAATAATGAAAATTTATTCATATAAATATAACTAACCAAATTGATATAATAATAAATAATAAATCTTCATACATAATAAAATCCGATTACATTTAGAAATAATAATATAACTTATAACCTTAAGATTACATTGAAACAGTTTAAAACCAAATAATAATAAGATCGGACAATAATTTATCTAAATGTTTTTTTTAAAGATTAATAATAATATAATAAACTTAATTTTTATGTTCTAATTAAATTTTAACAAATTTACATGTGTGACATAATTCATCATAAAACATAATGAAAATTGAACATCTCCCAACAGTTGCATTTCGAAAATGAACAATAAATTATAAGGAAATAACTCTTCGGATTGAAGGTATTCTTAAAAAAAAAATGGGTTTGTTTATTAAAATCCTTTTCTGTTCCAGCACGGCCCAAATCACAAATCAGACTTGGAATTCCAATACGACCCAGAAACTTCAAAACCTAAAACAGAAATAAAAAATAGTACTATGAAAATTGTGCCTACACTTCATAAAACAGAAATATAAAACAATACTATAAAAATTGTGCCTACAGAAGTTCTTTACCAAGTGGTCACAATTTCTGCATCATTGTGGAATCTGTTGGACCAAATGCCACAAAGTCCTGTTCCATTTCCAGTAAAAAACTGGTGAGTCCTTTCATCGTATGCAAATGCAGTCACTTTTGTCAATACCTCCTTTCTGATTTGAGAACAATTTGGATCTTCTAAACTGATCCTCGTCAAGCATTCCCCTGTAACCAGGCTGCTAACATTCACACTGTATATCCATCGATCTCCCTTTGGTGCATGTAACCAGCAGCTGCTACAAAGTGAAATGAGAACATCCTGTGAATTAGAAATATGTGAATGCCACAAAAAGCTGCGGCAGCTCACATCTGGGCTCTCTGTATACACTGGGTGATCTTCCAGCGTCACCAAAATGTCACCATCTAGATTACAGACGTGAATTCTTCTCAATTCCGTGTAGCAGATAAACTGTGCCCTTTTATGCAAATAGTAAGGTTCATATTGTGCACGAATATTTGTATGTGTGATGTTTATTGAATCAGGGGGGTTTTCATCGCAGATCTTTACCACTTCAATCCGCGATGAATGTTGTTGCAGTAGTAGTGTATTGCTGCCACACAGCACGACGAATTCTATTATATTTTGACTAGGCCGAGGGACAAATGCTACTTTTTGCAATGTTCCGTTCAGTTTGGAATAAATTCTCAATTCGATTCCCAGCCTTCCATTTCTTTCAGTTGAAGGCATTTCTTCATACATCACCATCTCCATGTTTCCTGGAGATACACATTTCAGAGATGAATGAATAAGGGTGCCACCTGAGCCAACAAGTATGGGACGACCGTGTATTCTTTCTGGTATGGTAAACAACACAGTGTATTCTTTTAATTCAAAAAACTTGTACTGATGATCCACCAGATCGTAAATCATGGCCCTACAAATTGGTACATCAAAACCCCATTTTAATATGCGGCAGCTTCCTGGGAAAACGCGCTTCACCATTGGATTTCCTCCTGCTTGTATAGGTGCAATTTCCAGGCTTATTATATCCACGTTATATTTTCCATATATTGGGTTCTGATACACCACATACGCTATTAAAAAGGAATTGTCATAGTAATTATAACACACTGATTTGACATGCCCTATTAAGAAGTTTATGGGGTTACTATCGTTTTTCCAGCAAACAGGTGAAATCTCATCTCTCTGTCGCTTGAATAGCACCACATGGCTATAGGAATGAACAACAAGTATTATATCAACCCCTATCACCATAAAATTGATACTGATAGTATCAATAGTACCAATTTTGATAGAGGGAAATGCGTGGACATGATAATCTTTATAAATATTTGGCAGCGATCTGATCTTACCCAACTCTCGCAGACGCAGAGGGTGGATGCGCGCAATGGGTGATGAATGTGGCTGTTGTTGACGTTGCTTTTCATCGTGACTCGCTGGTACCTCCAATGAAACTGATATCTGTGGATCGGCAGCCATATTTGGGGTTGTTAGTCGTCGCGCAAGATTCTCTTCGTCTTCTTCTCTCGGCCTCTTCTTGTTCTGCAAACTGTCTGCCATGTTTCCGAATCAAGTTTCTCAATAAAAAACCCTACAAGAATTGAAACCCCGTAACAATGTTGCAGCCCTACAAGAATTGAAACCCCGTAAAAATGTTGCAGCCCTACAAGAATCGAAACCCAGTAACAATGTTTCGGCCCTACAAGAATTTGAAATAAATAAACATCTACTTCCCTTATTCAATTTAATTATGGTGGTCGGTACTAAATCTGATTTGTGGACCCAGGTTGACATTGACAGTCTAGATATTCCGTGATTAACGTTCACCTATTTTAAAAATCATAATGGCTTTATATTAAGGCTAGATATTCGGTGATTAACCCTGATCTGTTTTCAAAATCATGATGGCTTTATATTAATTTATTATAAACATAAATAAATTTAATAATTAATATTGGTTAATTTTATTTATTATTTAAATTGGGTACATGGTTAATTTTAATTTATTTAAATTAAATATAGAAGTTATTCAATTAATTTATTACTAAACATTTTGGAATATGTCAAATGTTTTTAATTATAATAATTAATAAATTAAGAAAGTTATTTTTGCTATTAAATTATTTTATTGTTGAATTTAGGTTTTTTTTGATCTATATCAAGTTTTATGAAAAGATTTATTGAGACATGTTTCGAACCAACGAGTGTGATTCATCGTCAAGATAAGTTGAAGAACCAGATCCTCGCTACAAGTTAAATAAAAGAGCAGATCATCCACCAACTGTATTAGATCAGGTAATGGCTATCTTGGAATGGGCAACTAGACTTTTTAATTGCTATATTTGAATGCGAAAAGGCTAACTAAGAATAGGGATAGGAGAAATAAAATTAGTTAATCAGTAAGTTAGTTACATATATTAAATGTAATAGTTTTTATTAATAAATTATGATATTAACTATAACATAACTAACTCACAATTAACTATTTAATTAGATAATATTAGCCCCTTTTATTTCATATTTGATAATTAATTGTTTAATTACACAACATTTTAACTTTAATATAATATTAAATATTTAATTATAGTTTTTGTGATAATAAATTTTAATACTAACCCTTTTTATATTAATTACTTCATTTATATATGGTAATAGTTATGAAACTAACTTAAGTTAATTCTACCAATTATTTAATTAAAATATAAATTCTCTTGGTAATTAATTAATTCCTATTAATTTAATATATGTAACTAACTTACTAATTAATTAATTTTATTTCTCCTATCCCTATCGTGTAGTCTTGTCTAGTTAGTCGTGTTTCCCAGTCAAATATAGTCGTTAGAAAGTCTAGTTGCCCAGTCCAATATAGTAGTTAACTTGTGGATGATTTGCTCTTCTATTTAACTTGTAACCAGGATCTGGTTCTTCAACTTGTCACGATAAACCACACTTGTTGGTTTGAAATGCGTGAAAAAAGCATGCCAATGTGATCTATGCCGAAAAATCTTCTCATAAAATAAGTTATTTTAGTTAAATTTAAATTAATATAAGTTATCAAGTTTGTTTTGGCTTAATTTAATATGATTCAAAATTTCTTATAGATAGGGTTTTGGATAATTTGACTTAGAGTTCATTTACTTAACAACTATCTTTTTTTTTTTATTTGGATTTAAATAATCAAGAAATTCAAGGGAAACTCCAAAAACTCTTACTTAAAGATTACTCATAAATGAATATGTCAACTTCTATTCTTAATTTTCTTTTCAAATTATTATTTTCCTTAATTGATAGGAATTTCTTAAAAAATAACTCTAACATGAACCCATATAAAATTTAGTTTATCCACTTATTAAGATGGTCTTTTATAAAGCCTTAGTGGTGAGTAGTTAAAGACTACTTGTTAGTGGTAAAACACATAAATTTAATTTTTCCATTTAACATTTTTAATCTAATGTCACCCTTATTTAAAAATCAATCTAATTATTATTATGTATAAACATAATATAAATTAAAAATATTAAAAGGTTGACAAGCACTCAACAAAGAGTAATGGTAAATAAACAAAACCTTTTTTATATACTACATAAACTCTTTATATTTACAAAAACTCAAAAAAGAGGTTTTATTTAGATGAAGCCTATGGGCCAAATACAATGGAACAAATAATTATTAATACCATGGGCCAAATACCATATTTATAAAAGAGGTATGATTAATAAATAAATATAAAAATAAATAAATAAAGAGGTATGGTAAATAAATAAAAAATATTAAATAGGATTAGAAATCAACATCTAATTATATATCGAGCCTATGGGTCAAATACCATGGTAAATTAAAGAGACATGATAAATAAATATAAATATAAATATAAATAAACAAGAGGTAATGATCCTTTTTATATTTACTCCATAAACCTCCTTTTACTTACTAACACTAAAAAAAAGAGGTTTTATTTAGATGAAGCCTATGGACCAGATACCATTGGGTCAAATTATTATTAATACCAAGAAAAAATATTATCAACCCTATTATTATTATTATTAAATCTAATATTCATATTAATATTATTAAATTTAATAGATTTTTATTAATACAATATTAAATTTGTTATATTATAATATATATTAATATATCGTGATATATATTAGCTCTAGATATATATGGGAAGAAGAACAAAGACAGAGTGAGAGGTGGAGACAACGCGAGTGACAAGGGAGAGATGGAGATAAACTGGAGAGGGAAGAGGAGGAATGAAAAGAGAGAGGGGGAGAGGAGTGAGAGAGGTAGAAAAGGGTAAGAGAGGGAGAGGGAGACATAGATGGAGGGGGGGAGAGAGAATGAGAGAGGGAGGGAGATAGTTGGAGGATTGGAGGGTAGAGAGAGAGAAAGAGAGAAAGATGGAGGAAGGGAGTGGAAGGTAGAAGAGAAATGGAGAGAGAGGAAGGATATGAGAGAGGAATTGCGAGAGAGGCAGAGAGAGGGAGTGATAGAGAGATGGAGATGGAGGGGGAAGAGGGAGGGAAGAAGAAAGACATAGAAGTGAGAAGTGGAGAGAGAGTGAGAGAGTGACAAGGGAGAGACAGAGAGACAATGTGTATGTTTAGGGGTGAGATAGACAAAGAAGGAGAGATAGAGAGAAGGGGGGAGAAGGAGAGAGGGATAGATATACTAACATTGTTGGAGAGAGAGTGATGGGGGGAGAGAAAGGGAGGTAGGAGAGAATTTGAGAGAGAGGAAGAATGAGAGACAGGACTTGAGAGAGAGGAGGAGATTGATGGGGGAAGAGAGAGAATTGGAGGGCAAAGAGAGAGAGAGAGAGAGAGAGATGGGGGAAGAGAGAGGGAGGTAGGAGCGAAACAAAGAGAGAGGATGTACGAGAGAGAAGACTTGAGAGAGAGGAGGAGAGAGGAAGGGATAGGGAGATAGAGCTGGAGTGGAAGAGAGGGAGTAAAGAAGAAATACATAGAGAGTGATAAGTTTGGAGATATGGGAGTGACAAGGGAGAGATGGAGAGAGAGTGTGTATGTTTGAGATTGAGATAAAGATACAAAGAAGGAGATATGGAGAGAATGAGGGAGAGAGGGAAAGAAGGAGAGAGGAGAGAGGGAGGGATATAGTAACAAAGATAGAGGAAGAAAGGGGGGGGGGGAGAGAGATAATCCCTCTAGCCCAATGAGTGGGACTAGCAACCTACGTGACAATCTATTGCACACTTTCCTAAGTTACAATTGAAATAAGAGACAAAGAAAATGGCATGTATCCCTTCGTTGAAGACATTGAATCACTTGTGTCACGGGCTCGCTCTTGCTTCTCACAACATTTAAACACCTGCACAAGAGATTAAGACCCAACAAAGCATGAAAATACAAATAGCATAATCAAAAGTAACCTACTTAAGAGATCAAGGAGTGTTAAGATAAATGATACATAAGAATACACATTTATGGAAAACGAACCAATAGTTGTATATTAATAGAATAAAGGAGGAAGAATTTTACCAAACCTTGATTTCAATAGGCTCTCCTTGAATGAATGTCCAAGTCCAAGCTTAATATCTCCAAGCAGTCCTTCTCCAAGCCAAATGAGTAGCATGTAAGCACAATCTTGGCATAAGGGTGCAAATAGCCAAAGACCAACCATTTGGGAATGGGAAAAGATGAATATATAGGCAGGGAAAGGGAGTTAGGATCTCTCCAAAGATAGGATTAGGCCCTCATCTCAAGGAGGTAGCTCATAGGGATAAGACGAAAGGCCAAGTTGAGAGAACTCTACCTCATCCATGCAGAACAACCTCGATCTCGTCGCTCTGGAAGCTTTTAGATCACGAAAATTCTCATCCTCTTTTTGAAAATTACCTTTTAGGTATCATCAAGGGTATTCAAGCAAATAGAGCACTGGCATCACGGGGCTAGTATAGTGCTACTAGTGATCATCACAGTTTTCAGCACCATAAAAGCGATGATTCTAAAATTAGGGGTTTATAGCCATTTCCTTCAGGGGAAGCTAAAGGCATTTTCCAATTAGTGTTTCAGGGAGGATCTAAGCTACACATCTAAATGAGTACACTCCATTATGGTCATGTTTTGGGAACTTCAAGGTATGTCACAGGGAAGTGTGGGAGGTATGACAAAATATTGTGTAACAAATGCCCCCTAAAGCATGAAGGCAGAACAAGGAGTGATGGTTGAGATGCTTTACAAGCTTTTGCAAGGACGAGAACAAACACTGTCAAGAGACTTGCAAATCAAGGATGCATATACATATACATATATGATATCAAACATGAATCCACAGTATGGACACAACCATCTAGATAAAGGAATATAAGTAATATCTGTGGTATGGGCACAACCATCCGAATGAGAAGGACCATTCATAAATCTAAGATCCAAGGTATGGATGGAGCCACCCGATATAGAAGGGTCATCATAAATGTAAACTCCCATGGTATGGTCACAGTAATTCATATAGAAGAAACATGTGTACAATCATGAATAACACATAACTCCACATAGCCTTAGCCATATCAGATAAGACTCGAGGTCTTGCGCTCCATCCTAGCCCAATCAAAATATGAATTCTAACATGAAAATGAACGTCTTAAAGTCAAACATGCTAGAAAACTGCCTGATTACCAACCAATGATGTGGATCAATAACGGGCATGAGAGAAACCAACAATAATGACAATTGCTTTCAAGGTATGACAGTACAATCTGTGAATGTGAAAAAATAAGCTGAAGTCGAACACTCATGGAATCACCCGGTCGAAGGCCAATGGTGAAAAATTGTCATCGGATGCGAAGAACTTGCCATTAAGGCATGCAAGCTCTAAGGTACTGAAAGGGACTCTCTAAGTCATCTTCCTATATAATGAGCTGATGTCGACAGGAAGTGACCCGTTGAAGGAGGGTCATGATGAGAGATCTGGATCGTGGATCACTGCTGATGCTGATCGGATAGAGCTGCGGGACTGATGTCTGCTGCTGCTGCACTCGCTGATCTGGAATAGATGATGTGCGATCCCCCGATAGAAAGGGAACTATGGTCTTGAGGAGTGTCAGGTGCTACAGATCGCAATATACATAAAGGTCTGACAGTAGTACTCGGCCCAATGTTTCAGGGCTCTAACTAAGGAGGATCGACCGTACCCTTAGCCGTACAACCCGACTACCCTATCGTACGGGCGAGTAATATCTCCGAGTGCTGTTCTCGGTGTACTGTAGCCACAAGACGGCCGAAAGTTTATCTATGGTGAGGCTTCAAGGTAGCTATGGGGCTTCCTATATACCTAGAGGGTACGTGGAAGACAGTCCGTGCGCGGTTCTGTCTAATGCGCTACTACTCGAAGGGGTACCCACAGGGGTTACAAGGGAGTCCAACAGACGTGACAACCTCTTGTATTTCCTGCATGCATGCCTCCCCAAATCCGTAGATTTATG
>APFE030968061.1:13097-32087 GCA_000404065.3 Pinus taeda | reverse complement strand
CAAAATAAAACAATTTAATTGAAGTAAAAGTTTTTTTGCCAAAATAAAAAACAATATAACTTTCGATAGGTATAAAAATCAACAATAACTCCCTTAACAATGAGCATGGGTATAATTCCACGACTCCATTATTTTTTTGGATATGTTGCTCATGTTCCTCTTCATTATTATCCATGTGGAGAGGGTTTTTTGGTCAAACCCATATTAATTGGATTTGACCAAAAAAATGTGTAAACTTTCTATTATTTAACATTGCAGATTGAGATTTATTATTTGTAACAATAATTTAATTTATTTATCTTTAACTTGATTGGTTTGTGTATTATTTTGTAATGATAGCAGAAGTAAATGGATCATGTCACCAGTGAAAGGTTGCAAGTTGGGTATTTATGACATTTTTCCTTGGGCATAAATGTTTGACAGAGTTCTATACTCTATAGCCTTAACTCCATTGTAATGGGTGTCGAATGCAATGTATCATCCACCCATTAATCTGTCACACAATCCAATAAAAGTTGAAGAGTAGTATACCTCAAGAGTATTATCTATTGCCTACCTTGCCCATGCAATACATATGATTGGTAAGTGAGTTGTATTCCATCTCCCTATTCGAGGCGGTATAGTAAAGAATAAATACTTTCATATGCACCATCAATGTGTATAGTTTTGGTATATTCATTGCACGCAATGATGCACATGCAAACTGTTGCACGCAATGACACACCTGCAAACTGATTGAATGCAATAAAATATAACCCAATAATATAAATATTACATTAAATCTATTGCCTACTTTGCCTACACAATACATATGACTAGTAAGTGAGATTGTGAATAATAAATGCAGTCATGTCTCATTTAAATATGGGAAGACTACGCTTTCTTGAATCATTTAATTTTTTATCATTTTCTCTTAAACTTAGTTAAATCAAATTGTCCACAGGCTCTTGGATAAACGGTGATCGGGTGCTCTATTAAGGCACTCCTTGATGTGAAGTCACCTGTTTAATTCCCCACCTTGATGAGGGTGATATATTGGACATGATGAAGATGTAGTCCCACCGAGCTTACAAAAAAAAACTTAGTTAAATCAATTTAATTTCAATAAACTAAACAATATCAATAATGGTTATTAAAAATTAGAATTTATATCAAGGGTGGGGATGCAACTCAATATTAGCAAAACAAAAGTAGTGGTTTTCTCTAAAAAAAAAAAGAAAACACAACCAGCATAAGTTCTACTTTGAATGTAGCATTCTGGAAGAAGTTGTGGATTACAAATACCTTGGAATTGACTTAAAGAAAAATATAAGTTTGGATCGTTGTGGAAAGAAAAGAACTTTGGGGGGTTGGAAAGAATTTTATGCTTTCAAAATAGGTGGAGAGAGGCAGAGTTATGTGATTCGAAAACCATTCAAACTCATTTAGGGCATCTAGTGATTCTGGTGTTTCTCTATGGTTGTGAACTGTGGGCCAACAAAACATCCTACATGCAGTGGAAACAAATTGAGAAAATTCAAAAGCATTTGATTACAAACAAATTCAAAATTAAAAGTGCAGTTACTTATGCTCTTTTGTTAAGTGAAACAAGGGTTGCTCCTATTGAAGCAATTGATATGGTGCAAGTAATAAGGTATTAAAAAAAAATTGAGCAAATGGCCTAAGGTTGTCTTCAATGACATATTGTGTAAAAGAAAGAAGACTTGGATGCAACAAAATAAAAAATGGTTTAGTAAATGGGGTATTTGCTTGAACATGTGTCCCATAAACAGTAAAGAGATAAAAAAAATTGTTATGGATAAGTTCCTTAAGCATACTTGGGATAAGGAGCTAGGGAGAAAGAAAACATACTCTATTGAAGTGTTTAATCCCACTCATAATCATTAACAAAAAGCGTATATAGAGGCCAATATTTCTTGGAGAGGCAAAACTCTTATTGCTCAGTTAAGGACTATTTCTCATCAACTCCGTTGTGAAACATGACACTTGAAAAAGCCAAAAGAAGTGTGGGAGGAAAGGGTATGTATTTTTTTGTTCTTCCCGAAAAGTGAAAACAGAAAAGGATTTATTTTTAGAATGTGAGCCCTTCAAAGACAACATGGAAAGTTATGCAGATATTCTGGTAGCTAGCTCTTGGGATAATCTATTTAGCGAGGGATTTATGGAGAAGCTGAGAGCGTTTATTGTGAGGTTTCATAGGAAAAGGGTCGAATACATCAACCAAATGAAACAACAATTTATCTCATAAATTATCTTTAACCTCATGAACTTTAAAATAATTTTCTTTTTTTCTTTCTTTTTCAATACAAATCATATACTGTACCATCCATCATTAATCATTTTTCCGAAAAAAAAATCAACACATCAATATCAATAATGATCATTAAAATTTAACAATAATGATCATTAAAATTTAAAATTTATATCAGTAAAAACCTAAATTTAAAATTTAAAATTTAAATCAATAAAAATCTTGAACTTAGAACTGTACACTCCACACTATTAATCATCCTTTTCCACTATTGTCTACCATATCCTATAAATTGAACACACACAATATTTTTAGAGCACCATATGGTGATACTAGTGAACAATAAAGATAATGTAAATGTATATTCAGAATAATTGATGTAAGTGGATCAATATGGATGGACATCGCTTGTGATAATGGTTACCACGTCGGCAGAAAAATAAAGAAATTTGGCACATCACAATGTGAGCACGATTTTTTAGTCAACACTATTAAAATTAAATTATTAAATGGTTAATCAAATATTATTAAAGATCTGTATCCGTCCTGTATGTACGAATTTGAAATAATAAAACACTTTAATCCTATAGAGTAACTTTCCAAATCCTATAGAAAGAACTTTTAGATCTTTTGTCAAGAAAGTCAATTTCTAATTTAAATTTTTCCTCGAATGGTCCTCTTGCTGGGGCCAATGCTAACGGTCTTGATTCCAAAAATTAAAGTGTATTTGTACTTTTGTAAAATGATAATTTAATGATAATAATATATTATGTACATTTTCATTTCGTATTTATTAAATCTTTTAAATTTATGAGATTTTATTTGATATTTTAAAAATTTTAGAGTGTTATATTTTGAAAGATAGGATTTTTTTTTATATTTGATAGATTTGGAATCGAGTAGTTTTTAAGTGTGATTTTTTGAAAAGTTTTCTAGTGTTTTTGTTTTTGTTTTTACCGATTTAATTGTCCAAAAAGCAGCAGGGATCCATGAAATAACGAGTTTGATAGGTGAACTCTTCACAATCGATGTGTCCCAGGGGTTTTTGAGGGCATTGAATCCATATATGTGGTTAAAAAACTAGTTTAAACAACACAAATCAAAATTTGACCACAAATATTTTCGTCAAATTCTAGCCAGAAATTGGCCAGAAACTCTAAAGAGTCACACTTATAGACTACTCCATTTGGAATTAACATTAAATATGCATGTGTGTATTGAATAATTGTTCAAAAAAATTTAGATGTTTTTTTGGGTGCAAAGATGATACATGTTGTAAAGTGATGATATAAACTAGTGTATTAACCTCAAGGAATCAAACCAAAAACTTGTACATCACGTTAAATTGTTGTTGATATCTAGATAATAATGATAAAAATCAATTGACCAACCCTCTATGTTATAATTATAATTATAATTATACACACACACACATCGGAAAGATAAAATTTCTTTATCTTCTGTAATCAAATATACATATTTCTTCCCCAATAGGGGATTCAAATAGTGCTTAACAACACTTTACCAAACCTTTAATAAGAACTAAACCTTTTGTGTCATTTACAAAGTCAGACCATTCATATGCCCAACACAGTAGATAACTATAAAAAACAAAGTCTAAATCTTGAGCCTTTTACTTACTTTCGCCATCTATGACAAAATTCGTCAATAAGCCATATCACAAATTTCCATTAGAAGAAGACTATTTTTTTAAGAAGAAAGACATGTCCTATATTAGACGACCATCTTCATTGACTATAAAATCCCCTTCTTGAAGGGTCAAAACCTCCTTGGAGAGCTCATCAACCCTTTGTGTTTATTTCCCTATAAATGTGAGAAAAATAAATCCATTCAAATTTCTAAATATAATTTTGGATTTGACTAAGAAAGGAATGGAGCCTTGCATTCTAAACCCTGAATTTGTTTTTATCCCATTCTATCACAACATTTGAATCTCGTATGAGCTATAACTTCAATAAACCAATATTTTGTGCATGAATTAAAAAATTCCATAATGTTGTAAATTTTTCCTTCATGTTGGATCATGAACCGAGGGCATGCATAGATGATAAAAAATGAAAGGAATTGATATGAAGAATCACTCCCACTCCAAACTGAGGGGGTTGGCCTTAACAAACCCCATCAAAAAATGCCCACGGAACGTCATAATTTAGAGGAGGCATTATGGGATTGTGAGCTTTAGACTTCCTTGGATGACTCCTATATTCCTTAGTTAACTTTACAATCATATCAGACTTTATACTATGATAGATTTATCCTAGAAAATATTGAGATTTGGAGCCCAACAAATAAGGTATATGAAGGGAAAAGCGAGAGAGCCGAAACAAACCATGGAAACATCACAAAGTCATCTTCTTACACTGTCTTACAGATTGGGTGTGACTCAATAGGCTTTGGGACCAAATTTCTTGACTAATGCATTCTAGACTTGGCTTGTGAAGGGACAATAAATAAAAAGGTGGAAGATCGATTATGCCTCATTTCTACATCAGGCACACCTTTTTGGGCCTATCCAACCTCTTTTCAAACTGTGATACCAAGTGAGTAATTTATTACTCATGGCTAGCCTTAAGAGGATATTTTCCTTGATAAGAGCATGAACTTTCCACAATTGTTCCCATCACCCCCTCTTCTCTCCTTGAAAATATTGTTCAAATTTAACCTTATAATTGGGCTTAACCAAGAAGACTCTTGTTGTGGGAATTTTTGACCAGCACAGAGAGTCCTCGATGTCCTCATCTAGCCTAATGAAACTAGAAACAAACTTTTTAAAAAGAAATTTTCTAGATCCATCCCATAGTTGAATAAGTTGTCAACACATTTGACGTGTTTCAAACCAACCAATGTGGTTCATCATCAAGGCGGTTTAGATGAAGAGAAACTGATTCGACAAGGGTATAAAAAGAGAGGGGGAAATGGTAAAGTCAAAAGTCAAAGAAACTAGTCGTTAGAAACTAATCACTATAAAATAATAACAATAAAAAGAACAAATAATAATAAAAAAATTCATTAAAAAACAATGGAATAAGAAAATAAATAAAATAGTTTAGGTAATAAGAGAATTAAGGACTATAACTGATAATTTATTCTAAATAATGAATAAATAATAAGAATTAATAAATAAAATTAATAAAAACTCATAATTCTAATTATGTAAATACTAAGGGCTAAAAAGTACAAAATAAATAAATTTAGGACCAAAATAATAAATAATCAATTATCAAAAATAAATAATTAAGTAATATAATTATATAAATAATAAATAAATAAAGAACTAAACTTGTCAACATAAGCAAACCATTCATCTATCAAGCAACCTTATAAACCACAATTCCCAATGGGTAACCAACTACTTCTACTGATAGTAGCTTGGCTAAGGGATTTAATATACCAAAGGGAATGAAACAAACCTTTTTACCATTGCAATCCTCCAAACTATCTAGGGACCAATCAAAGGGAAATAATCCACAAAATATCTCTAAACTATAGAACTATTCTTTGTGGACTTCCTCAAATTCTGAAACTAATCCTCAACAAAGAGGTCACCCATATAATTTGATGGCATACTCTTCGCCAAATAGACCCAACAAAGGCTGGCCTCCAATGATTGTGTGTTACAAGAGCCCAAATGAAAAGGAAGACAATTTTTACACAAGCGAACACCTAGGCTCTTGGGCTAAATGATTCTAGACCACCTGATCAAAGGAATCCCATCTGTTTTTCCACAACCAAACCAAAGAAATTGAAAATTGGTTTTTCAATTTTTTGCGAGAAAAACTTTTGGTAATTTTTCTATAGAAGTCCAATATATTGGGATGCTTTCCAAAAGAGATTAGACATCCTTCTTTTGACAACCACCTATTTACCCATAAAGAAATCCAAGTTTCTACTTTTTAATATAACTAGAGCTTGTCCTAAAAGGAATATGCATTAGTTTTTAACATAAAACCAATGTGTGACCCTTTATACCCCTTCCTCTTTATTATTATGGCAGAAGGTTTGGGTCGCCTTATAAAGAATGTTGTTCAATCTCACGACCTCAGAGGCATCTCTGCCCATGGAACCTCTGCTATAACTCATCAACAATTTGTTGATGACAATATGTTATTCGGAAATCCTTCTGTCAGTGAAGCCCACACCTTCAAAGCTCTGCTAGAAACCTTTTCAAGGGCCTCAGGAACCACCATTAATACTGCCAAATCTCAGATTTTCTTTTTCCACACTCCTCCCGCCACTCAAAGAATAATTGCTAGAATCATAGGATTCTCACAAGCTAAACTTCCATCTAAATATTTGGGCGCTCCACTGATAGATTCAGCCTTAAAGCATGCATCCTGGCAACAAATCATTGAGAAAATCGAAAGTCGCTTATCATCTTGAACCTACAGAACTCTCAACATGGCAAGCAGGCTCATTCTGATAAAGGCAGTTTTACAATCCATGCCTCTCTATCTCTTCTTAGTTCTTGTAGCACCGAAATGGGCACTCAAAAAGATAAAAAATTTGCAACGCAACTTTTTATGGGGCTCCACAGGGCAAAACCGTAAATGGGCGTTAGTAAAATGGGTCACGGTCTACACATCAAAAAAACAAGGGGGTCTAGGATTGCGAGACCCACAACACAGTAACAAATTAATGGGAGCACGAATATGGTGGTAGTGGGTTCCAAGCCCATAGAAGCCATGGGCCCAAATATGGACTGCAAAATATGTGAACAATCGTCCGCAGGAAGAGTTAATTAGAATCACCACTATAGACATAGGATCTCTAATCTGGAATGTAGCAAACGAGCATAGAGAGCTAATACAAAAGCATAGCTTCTGGGAGATATGCGATGGGAAAATTGCACATTTTTGGATGGATTCTTGGCAACAGAGGCCAAAAATTGCAGGAATCCTTTCCCCTATTGATGGAAACAACATCAACCAGACTGACCATGTAGCACACTACTGGACTCAAAGTACCAATCAAGGCTTTAGGTAATGGAAACCTATTGAACAGATAATACAACATGAAACTGAAGCCTATAACTCGGATCTACACAAAGAACTCACCAGCAGGAAAATCAGATGTACTAATGGAAAAGATGTTTTGAGATGGGGCTACACCCCAAGGGGAACTTACACAACAAAAGAAGCATATAAGCTAATGCTCCAAACACAGGAACCAATTGATCCTGCTTGTACTTGTCTCTGGACTACAGGAATAAGGCCCAAAATCTCTACCTTCACTTGGTTGCTCTACATCAACGGATTCTCACTTGGGATAATTTAATTAAAAGAGGATTCCAGGACCCTCTTATTGTCCTAATTGTCAAAAACAAGGAGAAACTATTCAACATCTCATGGACTCCTGCTACATGGCTAATCAATTATGGGAAAAACTCACCTTCAGATGTCAGAGACCATGAAGAATCTTAGGGGATATCAAAGGCACCATCCGCAATTGGCCCCCTGCGCCATATAAAAGAAAACTTCTAAATACGCTATGGACAATTCTCCTGGGCTTCCTTTTCTTGACAATTTGGAAGGAAAGAAACAAAAGAATTTTCAAAACTCAAAGCATTACTTTGGAGATCATCTGGACCAATTTATTTCAGAATATTCAAGAAACCCTAGCTCTCCAACAGTGGAGTCTTGAGGACTTTCCCACTCAGGCACAGGAACAGAGCATATGGGAAAATTGGAGATTAAAGCTCCCACAAGTTCAAATTGATCCCAACAAAGCAAGCATTATCAACAAGCAACCATCACATTGGAACCCCCCTGCAACAAATGTGATCAAACTAAATTTTGATGGGGTCTCAAAAGGAAACCTAGGCAAAGCTGGACATGGTGGAATTTTCAGAGATTAAGAAGGCCGACCATTGCTAATATACTTTGGTTCAATAGGATGGGACACGAATAACTCTGCAGAACTGGAAGGATTGTGGCAAGTTATGAACTTAGTGCATCAACAAAATTTTCATCCTATTATAATAGAAGGGGACTCCCAATTTCTGATACACATGGTTACCCAAATATAATTGGGAACCACAGATTTGAGAGTCGCTACCAGCTGGAGACTAGCGGCCAGGCTCGAACTAATAGAGAAATGGATGAAAAACAGATGAGCTACCACCTTCATTCATGTCAAAAGAGAAAACGACAGGGTGGCCGATCTTTTGGCAAACATAGGAGTTGAACATGATCAGGTCCTAGAATCTGGAACAATCAATATTTTACATTACCAAGCTCAATTACAAGCCTACACTGACCTGGTGCACAAGGAAGCACTTCCCCCAGATGTGGGTGCTCAGTAAGGACAATGAGGTGGCGTCCGAACGGAATGGCATATGGCCAAACCACATGGCCCTCCATAATCTGGCACACTGGTCTAAAAATGACATTAATAACAGATGTAAATGGAAATTAAGGGGACGCCGTCTCCAACCTGTCTGCAACCACCCACCTTGGCTCCATGCAAAAATGAATATCGATGATACTCTTACCACTGCACCTGCCCATCATCCTCTGCCTCTGCAATGCCTCTGCCCTCAAGATGCTGCTGCACCCAGCTCTCGCACTTCCACCAGGAGGCACTGCCACCTCCTCTGCTGCATTGACTTAGGCCCAGGAATTCACTTCACCCAGAGCCTGGCTTTCCATTTCGTCTTCCACTCGGGCTCTGCAGCTAGTCCCTCCTCAGAGCCGCTCGTAAATTTTAATGAGCCTCTGCATCACTCTGAGCCCAATTCTAGAAGAAATTCACAAGCTTTTAGAGTAGCCATGCTGAGAACGTGTCATCGTATGCATAGTCACAGGGGTGGAAGCAGAGGAAGCTTGGCTTGTCCCCCACCTTTCCCAGTATCAGAGTCCACTTCCTCTCTGGCCCAACAAATTACAGGGTGCTACCCAAACACCTGCAGTGGCAGAGGCAGAGGCCACTCTCAACCTCACCGCCTCCATTCGACGCCCCCTGCCTCGCCTTCCAGTAGCAGTCCTTCCAATTTTGCTTCGCCCCCCAGGGGTACTCTTTCCAATCCTCAGACGCATCTCCAGTCTGCCCAATTCACCTTTCATTCATCCATGAATAGGCCCATCACCACTGCCACCATCTCCATCATCTTTCACGAGACGGAGCATGCAATTGAGTGACAGGTCGTTGATGGTGGTAGCCACACTAGAGCAATTGAGGAGCAGGGCACTGATGTTAGTGGCCACAATAGAGCAGCTTTGGACATGGCTCAGATGAGCACCCACGAAGCAAGGACACGACAAACTGAGAAGGAGACAGGACAAATGGGGAAGGAGGCAGACTAGGACCAGAAGGCAGAAGAAGATGTGGATCCTTATCACTGTTTCATCGAGGAAGAACAACTGACGTAGCAACCTGACGACACGGAGGCTTTCTACCAGGCAGGTGTCGACATGGAGGAGTACAGGTGCTTCATCATGGAGGAACACCCGTCTCCTCCACCTCGCTCCTAGTCAGCTACTCTGCTTGCCATGTGTTTGCCACATGGCCCACCACATAGCCTGCCACATGTCTGCTTTTTTATCAGGTTTTTATTGGAATTGTGCTTTCTAGCTTCATTAATGGGGATTCCGGAAAAACTAATAGTATTAGGTTCCTTGGTTGGTTTTTGTTTAACTTTGAAAAACTGATAAATGTTTTTGTGCAATTTCTGGTTTCCCCTGCATGGGCAGCAAGTTCAATTTTGCACTCGTTTTTTGATTTGGACTAGTTTCCCATTATGGGCAATCCAGACTCTGTTTTTGTTGTTTTTTGCAAACTCTCAGGCATGGATATGCACAGGCTAAGGCCTCAGTGTAAAATAATTTTTTTTTTTTTTTTTCTGTAATAGAATTAGCCTAACTTAGAAAAAAAAAACATGAAACCAATGTATTTCATACCTTCAAATAGCTTTTCTTTTAGGAAAAATGAGCAATGTATCTAGCTAATGTTTCAAATCCTCACCCAAAAAATTATAATGGAGGAATGATTTGACCATATTTATCTCCATTAATGTAGTCATGCGATACACATCCAAAATTTTCTTTAATACAATAAAATTACTAAAAATAACCTACATTGAATATGTAACATACCCCCTACTAACCAAAACCCAAAACAAAGGCTAGAAAGGGGCAATTACTATGATGACTCAACGCCAAGGTTCAATTATGGAAATGGGATCTAAAAATTTCTCTTTCTTTTAATCCTTCAAAAATCAAAATTAATGATATCATTACATCCATCTCATCGAGATAAATCCAAAGATATATAAATTTACATCAATCAGGCTTCTGGATTGGGAATTATAGCCATTCAAAGATCAACCTATCAGTGAAGGCCACACCATCCTGACCTGCTACATGGCTATCCGAGTCATGGGCGTCATGGCAGTTTTCAACCCACTCACACTTGTCAAACCCATTTATGAGGTTCAATGTATAATGCGCGTAATAGATATATGTGATATCGTTAATATTTTTCTCTTGTAAATAATTGTAAATATTTTAAAAGGTTGAGAGAGGGACATGAATTCCATTGCTTGAGGTAGGAGGTTCCCTGAGGGGATTGTTGTTTTAAATATTAGTCCTGGTTGGTTGAGTGTGTTGACTATGCCATAAATTAACTTAAAGAAAATGGACAAGGGAAGGTGCCCTTTGACTCCCTTAGCAAGCAGAACAAGAAAAATGTTGAGGTATGTAACTAGGTTCGGTATTCATATTTATATTTGAGTCAAAGAATGAAATATAAAATTTTATTATAATTATAATGACTTATTAAAGCATGGGTTTCATGCTTGGGTCATCATTTTATAGGCAAAAGTCCTCATTTTGGACTTCTAGGTTTTATACTAAGTCATTAGAGTCATTGTCCCTTTAATCAGAACCTTCTTGGGGTTTTGTATCATGTAAAAAGAATTATTATTGAGTAAAAAATGTAATTTGTCACTTCCACACCAAGTTGGCTCTAGCCTAATGAATTCAGCCTACAAGAGCACAATTCGACCCACAGAAGAGGTTATATATATAAGAGCAGTTTGATATATTTGGACATCAACTCAACTGAAGTTCGATACACATCAAGGAAGTGCAAAAAAAGTGTGAAATTCAAGGGGAATAAGGAAGAAGTACAAGTCGAAGTTTTTGGGCTATCTCTCTCTCGTTTATGTGAAGTTACTGGGATATTTGCTAGATCGAAGTTCTGTTACTAGGAGGATCGAAATTATGAAAGTGTTGGGTCAAAGATTCTGCTGCTAGAAGGTCAAAATTATGAAAGTGTTGGGTCAAATATTCTACTACTGGATGGTCAAAATTATGGATTTGATGGGTCAAAGTACTATTGCTGCAAGGTCAAAGATCTAAATCGAATTTGCTGGAAGGAAGGGCTTACTTGGTGGTTGGAAGAGGTTTGTGTCTAGGTAGAAGAGTCTTGGATTATCTTGTCTTAACTACTAAAGGAAGAAGTTTGACTAGTTTTTCCCCTAGATAGGGGTTTTGCCTTGGCAGAGTGCCTACACCTTGTGTCTCTTGTTCTTGTGATCTTCATACACAAATAATTTGGTAATTTCTTGATGAAAGATAATATAGTAAATATATAAAAGAAGCCAATATAATTCACAAGTAATTATTAAGAAAGCGAAATCTAACCCTAATTCTACTAGCATTGATTTCTCAACATGGTATCAGAGCTAAGGTCAAGGAAGATTGGAGATCACTCTATTGGCTTGAAAGAAAGGAATACTCCCTCTATGATGAGATACTTGAAAATGGGATTCAATATTGCAGGAATCCGATCAAAAGAATCATCTACAACTTATTCAACAAGTTCAAAAGAAAATGGTTTTTGGATGCACTCACAAGTTCACTCAATGATGGCAATCCATGGAATATTGATAGTGGAGCATCAAGGCACATGACAGGAGATAGAAAACAACTTCACACTTTATCAAAGGAATTATCTTCTCATGTAGTGGAATTGGGTGATAATAAAAGATATGCTGTGAGAGGCCTAGGATCAACTTCTTTGAAGCTGGAGAATGGAGCAAAGCTACATCTCAACAATATACTCTATGTTCTCGGTTTGAAAAAGAATTTACTTTCAATTTCTTGCTTAGAAGATAAAGGTGATAGAGTTGCTCTTGTAGATGGAAAGGCTTTGGATTGGGGTAAATATTCAAGCATTGATAAAGCTAGGGTTATTGGAATTTGTGAAGGAAGTCTATATAAAGTAATAACACCATTTCCCCAATCCCTAGTTCACATGGAAATCAATCCCATTAAACTATGGCATAAAAGATATGGACATTTACATTACAAGGTTATTCTCTCTCTCAATAAATTAGTAAATGGCATTCCCAATATTAAAGAAGATCGTGAAGGAATATGCCTTAGGAAATAATACAAGGAAACCATTTACAAGTAGTCAAACAAGGTCTAAAGAAATATTGTACCTTATCCATTTAGATGTGTGTGGTCCTATGTTTGATAAATCACTTGGAGATCATATTTATTATGTAACCTTCATTGATGATCACTCTAGAAAGACATGTCTCTATCTACTCAAAACAAAGGAAGAAGTATTTGAAAAGTTCAAGGAAGGTATGAAGTAGAGACCTTAACTGAAAGGAGAATAAAGACTTTGAGATCTGATAATGGTGGAGATTACACTTCAAAATAAATAATTTCATATTGCAAAGAAGTAGGAATTAAGAGGGAGCTCATTATTCCCTACAATCACGAATAAAATGGAGTTGCAGAAAGGAAGAATATAACACTTGAAGAATGTATAGGAACAATGATTTTTTATCAAGATATTCCTAAATTTGTATTGGGAGAAGCTGCAATGACTGTTGTATATGTACAAAATAGAAGTCCTCATAGAATCCTCAATAATATGACACCCAAAAAAGAATTCACAGGAAGGAAGCCATGTGTGGACCATCTCTGAATCTTTGGATGTCTTGTCTATATCCATCTTCCAAAGAACAAATAAAATAAGCTGTATTCTACAAGCATTAAAGGGATTTTAGTTGGCTACAATCTTTCTTCAAAGGCATATAAAATCTGAATCAAGGAAGGAAGACATATTGAAGTAAGCAGGGACATTATATTTGATGAAAATCATGCCTACAAAAGATCCAAAGATCCAAATATATTCCTATTGATTCCGATGATGAATACATACCACTATTCGAAGAAGAAGAGCACCACGACAATCCTACTACAAATTAAGAAGAAAAAGAAGCACCAAGTGAGCCTATTCAACCTATGATCATACCCGACACAAGGAAGAGGCCAAATTGGTTAAAATCTACTCTTGAATATGTCGAAGGACATGGAGCTGTGAAAGGAACTTTTAGAGAAAGAAAAAGACCAAAATTATATTATGGATATGTTGCATACATGAAAAAACTAATAGAAGCTGAAACAACTACATTTGAGGAAGATGCTCATCAAGAAGTATGGAAGAAGGATATGCAAGAAGAATATCAATCCATAATGAAGAATGGGGTTTTGGAAATCATTCCTAGACCAAGTGACAAATCAGTTGTCACCTCTAAATGGATCTACAAGATCAAGCATGTTGTTGATGTAAGAATAGACAAGTACAAATATATATTTTTTACAAGGGGTTTCTCTCAAAAAGAAGCCATAGACAATGAAGAAACCTTTGCACCTAACACAAGATATACTACTATAATATCTTTGGTTTCATTGGTTGCAACAATGAGATGGAATATCCATCAAATGGATGTAAAAATAACATTTTTGAATGGGACCATCAATGAAGAAGTATATATCGAACAACTTGAAGCCTTTGAAATAAATGGCAAAGATACTCATGTTTGTAGACTCAAGAAGGACCTATATGGTTTGAAGCAAGCTCCTAGGGCATGGTATGCAAGAATGCATGCATACCTTCTAAGAATTGGGTTCGTCAAAATTTCTGCTAATCCAAATCTCTATATCAAGGTTGTGGATAATGAGCTAGTCATTATTCTACTATATGTGGATGATTTATTTATTATAGCTGTAGAGTGAAGGATACAATAATGTAATCCTGATGTTGGTAGTTGAATTTGAGATGAAGGATTTGGGTCTAATGCATTATTACCTAGGATTGGAAGTATGGTAGAAACCTAGGGATATTTATTTGGGGCAAGGAAAATATATAATTTAGTTGTTGAAGAAATTAAATATAATGGGTTCTAAGCCCATGACTACTCCCATGATCACCAATCTCAATAAGTTGTGAAGCTCTGACTCAAGTCTCATAGATCCTACCTCCTATCGAAAGTTGGTGGGTCCTCTGATGTATCTGGTAAACATTAAACCAAATATATGTTTTGTTGTGAACATTCTTAGTCAATTTCAGTTGGAGCCTCATCATGATAATTGGATAGTTGCTAAGAATATATTAAGATATCTATGTGGTACTATTCATCACTACCTAAAGTACGATAGAAAGGAAGTTAAGCTGAAAAGTTATACGGATTTTGATTAGGGTGGTAGTGAGAATGATGGAAGAAGCACTACTGGTGGATGTTTTAGTTTGGGATATGTGATGATTTCATGGATGAGTAGAAAGCAAGATCTCATTTCTTTAAGTAGTACTGAAGCTGAGTATGTGGCTACATGTGAAGTAGGAAAGGAGGTAGTATGGTTAAGGAAGATTCTATTAGATTTATTTGAGAAACCTCTAATTCCTACTGTGATATAATGTGATAATCAAAGCAACATTAATATGTCTGAATATCCTATGTTCCATGCAAGGACAAAGCATATCAACAATAAGTACCACTATATTAGAAGTTTAGTACAAGATGGGATCATGAAGCTACAATATGTTTCGACTAACGAACAGGTAGCTGATGTGTTAACAAAGTCTCTTCCTAATAAGAAGTTTGAATATTTGAGAAGCATGCTTGGTTTGGGTTATATAATTGATTTCTTTAACAAAATGTGTTTGGAAGAGACTTGAGGAGGCATCTTGTGTGACAAAAAATGCCTCGGAGGACATTTGGCCAACATATGTGTTGATGTTTAGTTCCCAAAGTAGGGAGGGTGGCATTGGTCATAGATATCTAACCTTGCATTATGCACATAGTTCCCTGGGTTGATGGTTAGCAAGTAAGCCTAATGGTATCTAGAGAGGTTGAAAGATTTAGTCCATCTTAGTCCCACCGAGATAGATTTCCCTTGTTAGTAATATAGTCTGTGGCACTTGTGGTGCCAAAGTTCTTCGTAGTTCTTATTTTTTGAGATCTTCCTTGTACTTGCATATACATCTGTAAATTATGAATACCTCCCTAGTTAAGAGGGAGTGTTGAAGAATGTAACTAGGTTCGGTCTTCATATTTATATTTGAGTAAAAGAATGAAAAATATTTTTTTATTATTATTAAAATGACTTCTTAAAGCATGGGTTTCATGCTTGGGTCATCGTTTTATAGGTCAAAGTCCCCATTGTGGACTTCTAGGTTTTATATTGAGTCATTAGAGTCATTGTTCATTTAATGAGACCCTTCTTAGGATTTTATATCATGTAAAAAGAATTATTATTGAGTCAAAAATGTAATTTGTCACCTCCACAACAAGTCGGCTCTAGCCTGATGAAGTTGGCCTACAAGAGGAAAATTTGACCCACAAAAGAGGCTATATATACAAGAACAGTTCGATCTATTTGGACATCAACTCAACAAGCTTGATATGCATCAAGGAAGTGCAGAAAAAGTGTGAAGTTCAAGGGGATGAAGGAAGAAGTCCAAGTCGAAGGTTTTGGGCTATCTCTCTCTCTTTTATGCGGAGTTACTGGGCTATTTGTTGGATCAAAGATCTGCTGTTGGGAGGGTCGAAATTCTGAAAGTTCCAAGTCAAATATTCTACTACTAGAAGGTTGAAATTATGAAAGTGTTGGGTCAAAGGTTTTGCTGCTAGAAGGTCGAAATTTTGGATTTGCTAGGTCAAAGTGTTGTTACTGTAAGGTCGAAGATCTAGATTGAAGTTGCTAGAAGGAAGAGATGACTTGGTGGTTGGAGGAGGTTTGTGTCTAGGTTGAAGAGTCTTGGATTATGTTGTCCTAACTATTGAAGGAAGACGTTTGACTGGGTTTTCCCCTAGATAGGGGTTTTTCCCTAACAGAGTGCCTACATCTTGTGTCTCTTGTTTTTGTGATCTTCATACACACATAATTTGATAATTGCTTGATGAAATATAATATAATAAAGATATAAAAGAAGCCAATATAATTGCAGTTGTCTATAATGCGACTTTTTGAAAGCCTTTCCGGTGGCTTTTTCCGGTCAAAATCCGGCAGCAATTTATTGGAATCACAAGTTTGATAGCTAGTTTCTGCACAATCAAAGCGTCCCAGGGGTTTTTCAGGGTGCTGAATCCAAATATGCAGTTAAAAAACCATTTTAACTACAACAAATCAAGATTTAACCTCAATTTCTTCCGCCAGATTCCGTCACCAGAATCTCCAAAAAGCCGCATTATAGACAACTCCAATATAATTCAAATGTAATTATCAAGAAAGACAAATCTAACCCTAATTCTACTATCATTGATTTCTCAACAACAAAAGCATTAAGGCGGCATGGGTTGCACTATCTGCGAGGAGGGGACTGTTGTAAAACCATTAAGAAGAAGGGAAGTTAGTTATGGATGGAAAAGGGGAGAACTCATAGATATTTTAACCAAGGGAGATATGCGCTCAAAGGGGGGATCAAAAAACACACACTCAGAATATGAAAAAGGGAGAAAACCTCCTGGCACATAGTAGTTGTGGAAGGGACAAAGATAGTGGAATTTTAGAACATTGTAGAAGAGGAAGAAAAAATAGCATCTCGAGATGTATTCATGGGCACTAAAGAGAGCCATAAACCAGCTGAAGAACCCTATTGAAAACTTGTTGGGAATAAGCATTACAAAGAGAGTAGTGGTTGGCCTTGGGGATGAAGGCAGGGAGGCCTGATGGTATTTTGGTTTAGCTATGCATACGTTGAAGGAATCCCCTTGAAATCACTCCACCTGAAGCTTTAGAAGTTGGCTCGGGGGTGAAAGCTACACGTCAGTGGTTGTAGCTTTTCTATAGTTGGGTGGAGAGTTGAAGTCCCACTCTCAGTTGGAACACTTCTACATTGTTTAAGATAAGTGCTTCTTATGCTCTTTACTCACAATAAAATATGTTTAAATTCCTGGTTAAGATGGTGTTTTAATTCATGAGACATGATTGTGTTACTATTATTTACAGTATTGAATGATATGTGGTATTATTGTTTAAAGACATTTGGGTATCGTGTAAGAATATTGACTATGTCATATAAATTTTTAGCATGGGATTCTTTCTTATTACAATATGTTGATTTCGCTGGTTACAAGATTTCATTAGAATTATTGTGTTGCAATGTGGTAATATTCAGGATTCCCTCCTTGTTCATCTTGATTGACCAGTTATTTTATATGAGGCTCTTCTTGAAGCGTTTAGTGAGGTATACCCTGGTGTTGTGTATACACATCCATTTTATCTAGGACTCAGTCCAATGGATCTATATGTTGTGTTATGTGAGGCATGACCTCATGAAACATAGTTATCGATCAAACGAGAACTATTACCTCAAAACAGTTACTTAATCCCAAAAATCCCCAAAAAACATGAAAAAACACCTTAAAATTGAAAAGTGTTGATGTCGGAATAAAGTTTTTTTTTGTTTGTTAGTTTTTTTTTTGCAAAGTAAATTTTCAATATTTTTAAAAAATAACAGTAAAACCAATAAAAGTCATTTTGTTTGATGCAAAAAATACCTTGAAATTGAAAAGTGTTGATGCCAGAATAACATTTTTTATTTTTTATTTATTTTTATTTGATTTGATTTGATTTATTTGATTTTATTTGATTTGATTTATTATTTTTTAATTTAATATATATATTTTTTAATTTAATTATTTATTTATTTTTTCCAGGTACATTTTCAACACTTTTTAGTAATGATGTTAAAAACAAAATATCGTGACTTTGAAAAACTTTAAATTTCCAATGATTTTCAAGCATGACATTAACGATAAAATATCACGTGTTTGAAAACCCTTAAAATTCTAACGATTTTTAAGCATGACATATTAAAAAACCTTAAAATTCCAATAATTTTCATGCATGGTGCTAAGAAAAAATATTTATAATTGTTTTCAGCCATAACATTAAAGATAAAATATCACGACTTAGAAAAACATTAAAAATCTTGACAATTTTTCAACCATGAAATTAAAACCAAAGATTATGACTACAAAACAATATTAAATTTTCAAAATATTTTAAGCATGATGTTATGGAAAAAATTTATGACTAAAAAAACTTAAAAAATGAACACCTGAATGAAAGAGTTATTATGCGAAGAGTAATTTTTTTAAAATGCTAAATGTATAGCGATTTTGAAATCATAGCCTAAGACAACTTGATACATTGCGAAAAAAATTTAAAAATCAACCATCAAATTGTACATAATGGGAACGAGTTGCTAGACAAGCATCAACACATACCCTACCAAATATATGTGTATGTGTGTGTGTAAGATACACAAGAAAACAAAAATTCAAACACTGGAAAAAAAAAATTAAAAAATAAAAGTAATAAAACATAAACAACATGATAAAAAAATCAAATATAAAAAATATATAGAAATGCAAAAATTCAAATATTGAAAAAAATAACAATAAAAAGAACATA
>APFE030968061.1:2205-12801 GCA_000404065.3 Pinus taeda | reverse complement strand
CCTCTTAGCCGTTGGCTGGGGGCCCGGGCGGGCGGGGGAGGCAATGAAATATATCGTACTTGAAGCATCTTGCACATCATGTAAACCACGTAAGTCAAGAATATAATGCATGTTAAGCGTTAAAAATGATATTGGGTTTTGCCAGTAAGAAATCCGTCATTAAATTAATTACATTGATTGTTATTAGATTTATGAAAAACGTTCATCATTATAGTGATTTATTTTAAATTTATGAAAATTTTGAAAGTTTAATATGTATTTAAATTGACAAAATTTTCAAAGTACTTTGAAATCTGTAATATGTAATTAAAGGCTCTTCAGGAGTCTTCAGGCTTGTAGTATTGAATATTGGGTGACTAACCATGTGACCCATGCTAGAATTCTCATCCATATGAGACAAATTCTTGTAGGCTTGTAATATTATCAGTTATGTGCCTATGTTTAAAGTATATGCTTGTAATCAGATTTAAGAGGAGATTCACTTGTTTCCTTGAGGAATGTTTAACTCCTTTCGACCCTTTTGGCACCATATACTTTCTGACTACTCTTATGATCTTGGTGTTCTTGATTTTTCTTCAAGGGTGGCCTTGAGATCTCTAAATTGAAATCAAATTGTTTCTCATAATTTTTTGAGGACCTAAGGAACTGTCGGACTCGAAGAGACTGAATGGATAAGTCTCTAGCGTGAATTGATAAGTCCTTATTTCATGTATTGTATTTCGACCATGAACATCCCAAAGGGTAGGATCTTGTTGTAAGCTCAGGAGGGATACCGTTGTGCGTATTTCACAGGACACAAAGGGAAAGATTCAGAATTTGTCGCAGGTCCAAACACTTATAGAACCACTGTGGCCAAGCTATGGTTGAGCTCTTCATAATCGATTCTAAGTGGCTTTTGTGAAACAGATATGAGGAAAAATCACTCTGGCCCATATCAAGTATATGAAATTGTGCGCATAGGAGGGTTTCCTTATCATAATTGCAATCCACATACCATTCATTAGAGTGGAAAGCCATGCAGAATGAATCTATAAGTAGTGCCTTATCACTAATTATCTCTTTCCCTTCTAACCTCGTGACCAAATGCATTACCAAGTGTGGGCATCAGTCTAACAAACATCCAAGCATAAGTGGGAGATCAACGGCTGAAAACTAACTCAGGATGATGTCATCCCAGAGGGCTTGCATCTTGGAAGCCCACAGAAGGTCATGCGAGAGGAACACTTGGGCTGACAATGATTGGGATAGCATGGAAAGGTCGATAACGTGGAGCAGGCCATGATGAATTGGAGGTCGTGCATTGGATGGTGGAGGAGTTAGTTTCCACGAAAAGAGGGTGTATTGCAACGTGAGATAGCAGTGAGTGGGACTCATTTAAATAGGGAATCTAGTAGTAGTTGACAGGAATATATCTATCCCAAAGGAAGCAAAGTGCCATGCTCAAGGAAGAGTTGTCTAACTCAGCACCAAGCTACCATGGTTGTTGCAAATCTATGAGGGTTGTTACATGGGAGCAAGAGTTGTGGACATAGAAAAGGCATTGATCGTGGGATGTATGGTCCCACTAAGACATATAAACTCAGAGGATAGCTCCTGATAACTCAAAGTTGAGGTGCACAACGGAAGGAATGAGATGACATACGATTAGGACACGGTGGATTCCACATTATCCTAGTTGTTATCGTATTGGTGCAAGGTGGAACCAAGAGACTGATTAACCCGATAGGTTTTCCCCATAGCAAACTTAAAATGTGCAAGGGTGAAGGGTTGGGTAACAGAGCCTGGGGAAACGGGAAAAGTTTTTCAACAAGTGATCTATTAATTGACTATTTGAAAAGTCAACTTAGAAGACCTTTCACAGATCAATTCACATGATGGGTAAATCATTAAGGGTTGGGGTGATAGACTTGGGTAATGGGAAATTTTGTGACAAGGGACAACCCTTCAAACAATTCATATATTATATATGTGATTAACATAAAAAGATAGGTAATATTATAAGTTTGCATTCAAAGGAGGGACCCAACCCATGAACGTGTCGATAGCAAATATGAGCATGAAAAGTGGTGGTGAAAGGACGACTCAACTACCATGTGGTTGTCATGTGATAGAAGGAGGATGAAGCAGTGGAAAACTTTGAAGAACTATAACTCTTGATCCAGAGGTCGGACTGAAGTAAAATTGTATATCACCAGAATCATCTTGACAATATGAAAACAATGGTGATGTCTAACTTAGGCTTTAAGTTAGTTGAAAAGATTAAAATTTCTAGACCCATTTCCATAACGACACCTTGGATCTTGAGTCAGCATAGTAACCACCTCCTTTTAACATGTGTTTTGGTGAGAATTAGGAGGGGTTGTGTTACAATATGCATGTAATTACATCCCACATGTAATATATGTGAAAAGACTCTTTAGTGCCACATTACCTTGGGAGTGAAATCCTGGTAGGTCTCGACAATGCTCCTTGTTGGAACCTCCAGGGACAATCTTTTGGGCTACGTTGGCAGTGGAGATTCTAAGTTTGGGCTTGGCCTTCCCCTCAACTAGTAAATTAATGTGGATATGCCACACAATGCTAGTCCCCACAAAGTGAGCCTCATATGCCAAGTCATCCTAGGTAATAAAACCTGATAGTTCTATCAAGCCTTACATCCAAATATTTTGGGGTTTCGAGTTTCGGGGTGACTTCATCCTTCATCACTCCACCCATGTAAATGGGGTCCCACATAGACTTCAAGCCCAACCATTCATGGTTTTCTAGCTATATGCAAGTTGGAGGGTTATACCCACTTTGTGCGCTGGGAAATAGGCACCACTGGCACCTAATCCCATGTATTTTATCCTGAGAGTTTCCCTCGGATTCCCCTCTATATCTTCTAAGTATATTAATCTAGGGTTCATTCAATGGTTATAAACACTTGCAATCAACAACCAAGGTTTCTCCCACTTAAGCACCTGATCAAAGTGGTCGGTCATAAGGTTGAAGAAGGTTAAACCATCTCACTAAAGTCCTATGCTATGGACTTGAGGATTTGCAGCCTCGTGCTTAATAAATATTAATGAATATAGAAGGGCCTTCGCTAAGGCTACATATGCCGAATATATAGATGCACAAGTGTATGAAAAACCCTTCCAAGGATATCCCTTCTAAGCTTGGAATGCATGTGTATATTTTGGCATTAACGCCATTCCTCCCGATCTTATAAATAATGCCAACCAGATATACAAGCCAGTCACTCAGGTCATTAAAACACAATGAGAGCATATTAAAAACAACCTTCATGCTTATTTGATTAGATTGAATTCAAGCTCAAAGTAAACATAAGAATTGAAAGATTCCTTTAAAAAAATGATAAATATTACAAAGATCTACCCATGTCTCAATACACAGACTATTTAGACCAATATCCAGACTTAGATAATTACATGAATTAAACCATTCCTATAAAATATCCATCAAACACTTTTTCATATGAATCACATTCCTTATTGTCAATAGATGCAGTTCAATAATACAGAAACCAAATATTCCAATAGGTCTACACAAATAAATTACCCATTTACAATCCCTTCATGCATAACTAGGCTTAAGCTATTTCAAGATTACTACATCCATAATTAATGGACCATATCACAATATATTTACCCAATCATTTACATTCTTCATGTATGCAAGTACAACTCTCTGCAACATTAGCATAACATTTTTTCATGCAAATAACAAAGACATAGTAACAAAATCAAGCCCAAAACATAAGAATTAGCTTAACTTATAAGAGACATGGAATCTAAGAGTGGGACTCTAACTCTCCACCTAGCCATAGACAAGCTACAACCACATTTACTTGTAGTTGTCACCCCAGATTCAGATTCTAGTGCTTGAGGTGGAGTGCTTATGAGGAATTTCAATCGACAAAACAACTGAAATAGGATACCATACAACCACATTGTTTTCATCCACCAGCTAGACATGTTATTATTGAATATTCTCAGGCATAATCACATCCATTCTAAGATTTCATGGTGCAGATAATTTCCACTCAATTTCAGGAGAAGAGAGTCCACATTAAAGGAAGATTATTCAATGGATAAGTTATTTTAGGAGCATATAAATCATTTTTACTAGATAATTCATTAGTGAGAGCAAGCACCGGTGTTGTCAACACCTAGTGGTTCATCAACTCCCCAAGTACCTGGGTGCTTCTATCCTAGCCAGCGATTCATCAATCCACAAGATTCCAGTGGTTCTTTACCCTTCAAGTAATCCATTTCTCTCCACAATGTTTTTCACCCAACAAGCCTCTTGGAAGGTTCCTCAGCTAGTTCATTTTCTCTAGAGCTCGATCATTATTTGTGTTTATCACTACTCTGCTAACTCTCCTACTCTGTGTATGCATGAGAGTGATCTATTTTCACCTTCACTACACAGCCATGAACAACTAGTACTCCCTCTCGCAGACTTGTTTTTCATTCCTACGCACATACCAACCATTTGTCTCTTTCCAATGATCCACACAGTTGAAAACTTCCTTGGACAACGTAGCTCATGCTGCCTTTAATATTTTTTCCTCTTCTTTCTTCCATTAGGGCTTAAAGGACACCTAGTCCAATTCTCTTCTTTTTAGTTAAATTTATTGCACAATCAACCCATTTAAAACCACTCATCCAACCAGGACTGATATTTAAAACAACATTTCCCTCAGGAAATCTCCTTCCTCAAGCAATTGGAATTCATGTCCCTTCTCTCAACCTTTAATTTTATTAAAATATATTTACAAAGGGAAAAATATTCACTAGGGGATGTCGCAGTCCCCTCCCCCTTGGGGGAGAAAAAATTCCTTGGTGTTCAATAACCACATGCAACAAAACATGCTTTAGACCAAACATTGTTGATTATGGAGCTTTATTTGCATAGCTTTGTACAACATTTACATTATAATTACATTTTCCTTACTTAGAAAATAATAAAGGATATGTTGCTCGCATCGGTTCAATCATTTCCCACGTGGCTTCCTCGGGCCTAAAATGCCTCTTCTACACTTTGACTTGCTCTATTTCTCAATTCCAGAGCGTGAGATGCCTCTAATACAATATGAATAAAGGTTCAGGTTGGAACTCTCCCTCTATTTGTATCTGTAACACAAACCAATCAATCACATTATTATCATATTGCACATATCTTTTAAGCAATGAAACATGGAAAACATCATGAACTCTAATTGATGGAGGAAAATCCATCTTATAGGCCACTGGCCCTATCCTTTTAAGCACTTCAAATGGCCCACAAAATTGTTGTGCTAGCTTGCTGTAAGACCCAAATTTCAAGGAGCTCTTCTTGGGTCTAACTTGCAGGAAAACATGTTCCCCTGTTTGGAACTCTTTGTGCACTTTATGTTGGTTTGCATAGTTTTTCTGCCTGTCTTGTGCCACTTTCAAATTTCTTCTAATGGTTTGCATTTCTTGCTTGATGTTTTTCAACATATCAAGCCCAATAAGGATCCTATTCACTATATTTCTCCAGTTGATAAGAGTGTTACAAATCCTCCCATAACATGCTTCAAATGGGATCATTCCTAGTGATTCTTGATACCCATTGTTGTATGTGAATTCCACAAGTGGGAGGTGCTCTTCCCACTTCACTTCTTGGGATGGTGCATTACATACATTGTTAGCATGTCTTCAAGAATTATATTTTTCTCTTTGTTTTCCCATTGTTCTGAGGATGATATGTTGTGCTAAAGCTAGCTCTATCCCCAAGCTTGCAAATAATTATCTCCAAATTTTTGAAGTGAATTTGGCATCTCTATTCGAGATAATTTTCTTGGGAACTCCATGTAGTCAAACAATCTCCTGTATGAAAACTTGAGCCACCTCAGTAGTTGAATTTATAGATCTAACAACCATGAAAGAGCCACCCTGCTCAACTTGTCGACCACTACCATTATTGCATCATGTTATTTTGAAGTTATTGACAACCCTATAATGAAGTCCATCGAAATCACTTCCCACTTCCATTCTAGAAGTGAAATAGGTTGCAACAATCCATCTCAGTGTTTGCACTCAACCTTCACATGTTGGCACTCTATGCACTTGGAGATAAAATATTCCACCTCCCTTTTTAAATCAGACCATAAGTAAAATTTCTTGATGGTTGTCAACGTCTTTTGGTAACTTGGGTGGCCAAAGTACAGTTTAGTAGGAAACACCTTTAATCTGAGTTTATTCTAGTCACTACTATTTGGGATATAAATTTTGTTTATGAATTTATTCAACCCCTTTTCTGTAAGGAAATAGTCCTTACCTTTTGTTGCCTTCAGAGCCTTTTTGCAACTTCTCTTTTAATTGTTGATACTTTTCATCTTATTTCCAAAATTTTTTAATCTTTTCTTCAAGATTAGTCCCATAGGAACATATGGCTACTGAATTGTTTAATTGCACCCTCTTGTTGAGTGCATCAACTACACTATTCTCCTTTCCCTTAATGTATTTCATCTCAAAATAAAACTCGCTGAGCATAGCCGACCATATAGCTTGTCGGGCATTTAATTTAGGCTGACCAAACAAATATTTCAGCCCTCCAAGATTAGTCATTAGGATAAATTTGATACCAAGAAGGTAGTGTCTCCACATCTTCAATGCATGGATGATAACAACCAATTTAGAATCATGAGTTACATAATTATGCTCATGCTCATTTAGCTTTTGGGATTCATAGTAGACCACTTGACCTTCCTACATCAAGACTCCACCAAGTCCTTCCTTATGAGAATCCATGCATACAATTAAATCCTTTTTAGGATATGTTATTTTTAATATTGGTGTGTTAGTGAACAACTACTTAAGATGATTGAAGCTTACACCACAATCAATTGTGCATTTTAAACTCCTTCCTTTCTTCGGCAAAGTAGTGATTAGACAACTAATATTGGAGAAATTCTTAATAAATATGCTATAATAGCCTGCTAGTTCCATGAAGGACTTAACTTTGGCCACATTTCTAGGTGTTGGCCATTCCATGACAACCCTAATCTTTTTCGAATCAACTACTACTCCCTCCCTTAAGACAATGTGTCCCAAGTAATGAATTTGTGACTGGAATAATTGTACTTGCTAATGCATAAAGATTATGCTCTCTTAGAAATTGTAGTATCACAGTTAGATGTTTTTCATCCTCCTCCTTGGTCTTTGAAGAGACCAAAATTTCATCAAGGAAGACTATGACAAACTTATCCAAATAGGGGCGCATCAAGTTGTTCATGAGGGACATAAAATTTGTAGGTACATTGGTAATACCAAAGGGAACTACTATGAATTCATAATGCCTATACCTTGTTCTAAAGGTCATTTTTTGGATTTCCTTGTCATTTATATGCACCTGGATAATATTGTTGCTCCTCTTAACTGATTGAATAAATCATAAATCCGTGGAAGGAGATATTTGTTTTTCATGGTCACCTTATTCAACTGCCTGTAATCAATGCACAACCTAAGTGTGCCATCATTTTTCTTTATGAACAGAACTAGTGCTACCATGGGAGACACGCTTGGCCTCATGTAACCCTTGTCCATCATATCCTTGAGTTGTAGCTTCAGCTTAACTAATTCTGGAGTGCTCATTCTATATGGAGCTTTATTTGTTGGAGCTATAGCATATTTCCTTAAGGTGTCGTTGTCATCATCCTCAATGATGCGATTAACTTTAGTGTTGTCAGATATTTGTGCAACAAACAAAATGAATCCTTTTTTGTGGTTTATTTTGGCTTGCCTAGCTTAAATCAATCTCACCAAAGTAGGTTTTTTATTTCCATGAAATATTCTATGCTTTCTAGCTTCATTTAGACATTTGATGGTCTTCTCAAAGAAGTCAACCTTAGTTTGGTGTGAATATAACTAGTCCATGCCCAACAATACGCTATATGCTCCCAATGGTAGCATATTGAGGTTTCCCACTATTGGAATCCCATTTAATTAGATTGGGCAAGCCTTCACCCAATGCTCGACTCTTCTTTTCATCCCTATGAGCAGTTGTTACAGATCCACTTGGGCACATAACTCCCATCATCCATATCAGTGTTTTAGGGCTCATCAAACCCTAATTTGAGTTGCTACATTCCCTAAACAAGTTAACCTTTTGAATGGCTCCTTCCCAGACAGTTTCATGGCCTAAAGACATCCTGAAATGTCCTCTAGAGGGACTAGCGCATGTAGGCCCATGCAAGGGTGCGCTGCAAATCAGTTAAGTCCATGCCAGGGTGCTCTGTAGAGCACTTAGGTCCTCTTTGAACTGTGCTGGGTGAGTTTGAGCGAAATTCACATAGGGTTTGGGGAATATTCTTATCTTCTAGAGCCTTCTAGAAGATTCCCATACTTATCATCTCCTATGAGCTCAAAAATGGATGAGGAGTGAGTTAAGATACATCCTATCCTCTCATCCCTTCCTCCATGGAACTAATTCTAAGTATGGAAGGCCATTCAATACCCTCATTGATGACAAAACCTCCTCCATCTTCCTATAAGTTGACCACTCATCTAAGTGATTAGGGGCTGGACTTTGATGAATTGTAAGGAGATAATGTTATTTTGAGAACTGATATTATTGTAAGTGTTGTTATGCTGCCAGATTTTCATGCTTATGATGTGATGTGGATGGAACAAAAGCTGGAGAAGTGACTTCGAATCAGGCTTCATGGCTGTAATTCTTCCTTCTATTCAATAAAATATTTGTACCTTTTTCCATATGCTTATCTTGATATGTAATGCTCATATGTTTGAATGTATTTGATTCCATTTACTTGTAATCAATAGATCTTTTGCTTTGATTGGATCTTTGACTTTTGTTAATGTTTATAGGTACTTATCAAGCGTGTTAAGTATAGGAAGGAGCGACAGAACCGATACAAAGGAGGCAAGAGGAAAGTGAAATTACAATTAGGTCCTCTCATTCTCTTTGTCTTATCTATTGTTTATAGAAAAATGTTAAAGTGCTTTAAACTGTTGTTCTAGATATAGCTACTTATCTGGGGAATCAATATTTATTCGTAGATACCAAATTTTTCATAACAAACTGGTGACTTCACTGGGGAATGATCATTGTTCCAAGTAGCTTATTCACATCCTAGGACACTCTAGCAGACCTTACTTCCTTTCGTTGATTGTATTTCATCCTTGTTGAAGTGAATTTTGGTCAAAAAATTGAGGTTATATGACTCTTGAGTGGCCTCTCAGGAATCAGTGCAGGCTTGGTTAGGGGACAGCGCTCTGCAGAGCACCCTTGAGTGAAAGACAATGCTCTACAGTGCAGTTAGGCCCTCTTTGACCTGCGTTGATCCACCTCAGGGAAAATTTTCACCTTTGGATTGGGTTTTTTCTCCAAATTTTGTAGAGATTTTGAATAATAAACACATATTCAATGGAGATTATCCTTATCATGTACTATTGTGGAATACATACACAATACATAAGCTCCTCTACGTTGATCATCAATATAGCAGCATCAATAACAATAAAACATCAAGAGCATGCACACATTAACACAGTATGTAACCCGGGGAAAGCTTACAGATGAAAACCCCACACTATCTGTATATTAATGATTGAGAACATGTAACATTACAATAGTCAATACTTCTCACAAGTATCCAGCATTATCTCCACCTGTTACACAGAATACAGCTCAGATCTGATCTCCAAATCTATTCCACTGCTTGTCTGCCTCCACTGCTCAAACTCGTATTTACCTCAAAAGAATCACTCACACTGGGAATCACGTGAGCAGAGGCTATAATCACTTGGTATTGTCCAATTCTCATTGGCATAACTCAATCTCATTGATTTTGCAAATCCTCATGCACAACTATAGTCACAACTGATAGCAATCTGATCCTCTAACACCTGTCCTTGCTGAACTGAACATGCACTAACATGCAACTGAGTTAACTTATGTATTCTTTAGTTGCATTATGAGTTAATAATTAGTTTAACAACTCATCATTAGTCTATTTGCAGTTAGACTAACTACAACTAGTTTAACCAAGTCAAACTGAACACAACTCCATCAACTCCACAATCAACTCCACCAAACTCAATTGATTGAGTTCTAATTGAAGTCATGCATGCAACAACTCATCTGACCCATAAAGAAATTGTATTTCCTTCTGACAGTTGCATGTGCCACATCTGTAGCTCAAACTGAAGTGCTCCAAGTGAATAAGATAAAGTTTATAGTCTAAATATTATTATAAGACAATAATATTTGACTTTTCTATTTTTGACAGCCAGTCTAAAAATAGACTTTGATCACTCCTGCTATGATCACTCCTGCTGTGATCATCCCTGTTGTGGTCACCCCTGCTGTGATCATCCCTGCTGTGATCTAAAAATAGAACTTGCGCCATAATTTGCCTACGGACCCACTTAGTGAAGGCGACTCTTTTCACTAAGCTCCATCATCTTGTTGCAATCTCAACACTCCCTCTCGACAAGATATGGATTATCAGCAACCCCTATCCTGCCTCGGTGGTACTCGATTTGCTCCTGGTGAGAGCCTTCATCAGAATATCAACATCCTGATCCTCCGTTGGAATGTACGAAA
>APFE030968059.1:32578-69786 GCA_000404065.3 Pinus taeda | reverse complement strand
TGGTTCCACTTGGAGATTCATGATCTCTTACTTATCCCTAGGCGAATTCAGAGAGGCAAGTATCACATGAGAAGTTTCTGGAAGATTCCATGATCATCCACTTTGCAAACTCTCTCTTCCATTTGTCTACTCTCACCCATCACACCCTACAGAAGGGCTTTTCAGTATGCATCGCACCCTTAGCACTGAGCTATTTGTATGGTCCAGTTTTGACCAGTTTTGAGTAGTTTTCCATGGAGAACTTCTGGGAGATGATGTAATTAGCTGACCTTGTTCCTTTAGGGTGTGAAACAACACTTTTAGGGATGCAGAAGCCCTTGGTTTATGGATATATATGATTAGGGTTGCAGTGCCCAAATATGTCTATAACAAGGGGCCAAGAATATTTATGGTAATTATAGGAGAGGCCGAAAATTCTGTTGTAGGACCTATTACAAGAAGAGATGAAAATATCTAGTGCAGGAGGCATAACATGAAGGGCCAAAGAATCTTGTTGCAGAAGCCATTACAGGGAGGGCCAAGAATATTTTAAGCAGGAAGGTAGAAACTATTTAAGGAGCCAATAATTTAGATTGTAGAAGAACCAAGACTGAATCATAAGGAGTTAATTTGGTGGTTGGATAAATTCTATTGGTCAAAGGGTCAAGTGTGTCTCAAAATGATTTAATCTACTAGAGAAAGAGTTGACTAGGTTTTCCCTTTCATAGGGAACTTTCCTTGGTTGTGTGCCTACATCTTGTGTTCTTATCTTTTATATATTCATGTTGGCATTTATTTTATGAAAAGAACACTAACATAATCAACATATAATTTCAAAAGTAAATGTCAAGGTAAGAGAAATCAATTTAAAAATATAACTCACATAATTCCCTATATTTCCCAACATGGTTTTAGAGCTAGGGCTATGAACAAGGGGCAACAAGGAGATCAAGTTTGGCCTTAATTTTATGCCAAGAATATTGATTTCCCTTGAACAAATTTGTAGAGGCAAGTATAAGAAGGTCTGCTTAGCTTTTTCAATCCCTAATTACATATATCAAGCCACATACCTACTATAGCACGAGCAAGGGCACTAGTAGATTATTTTTGTAGGAAAAAATCACTGACTAATAGCCCAAAAGAGGCTGAAATTATCATCAGTAAAGTGAAGGAAAAAAGGGGAAACCAAAAATATCCATCCACTCCTTCGAATTTTTGAAGCAACTCTCACATCTTTGGTGTGCACTTTATAGTCTTATTAGTCAATGTTTTCATTAAAATTTTATGGAAGATTTTTTATTTTTATTTTTGCAAGGCATTCAAGGCCTATTTATTACCATCTACCCTAGCTCTAGAAATGAGCCAAAATCCTCTATCTATGATCTGAAATTTTGTTAAGAGACAATGTTATTATCACGCAACATTCATACCTCTCATTTGTATAAAGAAATTTTTTAGCATTGAGATTCTCTCTTTACTTATGCATGAAGAACAGACCACATATAAGGAGCTCCCTCTTGAAATTATGAGCATAGTAATCTTGCAAGATATATAGTCTCCTTGAAGGAATGAGATGAGATCTCCTGTTAACTTGGTCTCAAACATAATATTCTAAACATTCAAAAATTCATGAAGAGACCTAGATAAAATATAGGACTTCAAGAAAATGTATTCACCTAGCATTAGTCTCCATTGATAGATAATGGAGGAATAACCTGTTTGTAGAGTTTATTTTATCCAATGTTATTCCTCCATTATTTATAAATATTCTCCTCCCCTGTATGGTTTCATTATTTAAAATCAGTCTCCATTGTTCACAATAGCATTCATTGACATGTGGAAGTGATATAAATCTATGTTGTATGAGATCCACAATTTTTGCATCCTACAATGATAATACTAACATATATATACGCAATTAAATCTATATTAGATAGTAAGCCAACCTTTCCGTACCTATATAATTGGTTCTTGGACAATCTTACTTGTTCCTTTAGGGTGTGAAACAACACTTTTAGGGATGCAGAAGCCCTTGGTTTATGGATATATATGATTAGGGTTGCAGTGCCCAAATATGTCTATAACAAGGGGCCAAGAATATTTATGGTAATTATAGGAGAGGCCGAAAATTCTGTTGTAGGACCTATTACAAGAAGAGATGAAAATATCTAGTGCAGGAGGCATAACATGAAGGGCCAAAGAATCTTGTTGCAGAAGCCATTACAGGGAGGGCCAAGAATATTTTAAGCAGGAAGGTAGAAACTATTTAAGGAGCCAATAATTTAGATTGTAGAAGAACCAAGACTGAATCATAAGGAGTTAATTTGGTGGTTGGATAAATTCTATTGGTCAAAGGGTCAAGTGTGTCTCAAAATGATTTAATCTACTAGAGAAAGAGTTGACTAGGTTTTCCCTTTCATAGGGAACTTTCCTTGGTTGTGTGCCTACATCTTGTGTTCTTATCTTTTATATATTCATGTTGGCATTTATTTTATGAAAAGAACACTAACATAATCAACATATAATTTCAAAAGTAAATGTCAAGGTAAGAGAAATCAATTTAAAAATATAACTCACATAATTCCCTATATTTCCCAACATGGTTTTAGAGCTAGGGCTATGAACAAGGGGCAACAAGGAGATCAAGTTTGGCCTTAATTTTATGCCAAGAATATTGATTTCCCTTGAACAAATTTGTAGAGGCAAGTATAAGAAGGTCTGCTTAGCTTTTTCAATCCCTAATTACATATATCAAGCCACATACCTACTATAGCACGAGCAAGGGCACTAGTAGATTATTTTTGTAGGAAAAAATCACTGACTAATAGCCCAAAAGAGGCTGAAATTATCATCAGTAAAGTGAAGGAAAAAAGGGGAAACCAAAAATATCCATCCACTCCTTCGAATTTTTGAAGCAACTCTCACATCTTTGGTGTGCACTTTATAGTCTTATTAGTCAATGTTTTCATTAAAATTTTATGGAAGATTTTTTATTTTTATTTTTGCAAGGCATTCAAGGCCTATTTATTACCATCTACCCTAGCTCTAGAAATGAGCCAAAATCCTCTATCTATGATCTGAAATTTTGTTAAGAGACAATGTTATTATCACGCAACATTCATACCTCTCATTTGTATAAAGAAATTTTTTAGCATTGAGATTCTCTCTTTACTTATGCATGAAGAACAGACCACATATAAGGAGCTCCCTCTTGAAATTATGAGCATAGTAATCTTGCAAGATATATAGTCTCCTTGAAGGAATGAGATGAGATCTCCTGTTAACTTGGTCTCAAACATAATATTCTAAACATTCAAAAATTCATGAAGAGACCTAGATAAAATATAGGACTTCAAGAAAATGTATTCACCTAGCATTAGTCTCCATTGATAGATAATGGAGGAATAACCTGTTTGTAGAGTTTATTTTATCCAATGTTATTCCTCCATTATTTATAAATATTCTCCTCCCCTGTATGGTTTCATTATTTAAAATCAGTCTCCATTGTTCACAATAGCATTCATTGACATGTGGAAGTGATATAAATCTATGTTGTATGAGATCCACAATTTTTGCATCCTACAATGATAATACTAACATATATATACGCAATTAAATCTATATTAGATAGTAAGCCAACCTTTCCGTACCTATATAATTGGTTCTTGGACAATCTTACTTTTTAAATCTATATAAATGAGCAAAAATCACCATGGAAAAAAACAATTATAAGGATCAAAGTTTACAAGCAAGTGATGTAGATCATGACAACTTTACAAGGAATTCTCTCTAGCATCCTTGACACCAAGGCCTCATCTATCTTAGGTAAGTATTTCTTTTTATCTAACAACTTGTGTTTAGTTTGCAAAGGGAAACAAGCTTAATGAAACAAATAGAGGCAAAGGTATGCATTTATAAGATATGTATGATCACGATTTGTCTCACCTTAGGGTTAAGAAAATTTAAGATTTTTAGTTCTTATCCAATATTGTAAGACCCTAGGTAACTCATGAAAAACCATATTTGTAGGATTTATAAAATATATTTTGATTTTTAGGTCCAAATTTTGTAATTTGAAACTTTAATTGCTTAGGAAACCCTAGATTGACTTCACAATTTTTGGTATCATATAGTTTTCTTTGTTGAAATTGTATTTATGTATTGAATGTATGAAATTGTGATTCATGAGAGATAGAACTTCAATGAAAACTCTACAAGGTTTGTAAGAGGAGCAACTCCACGTATCTCTATTTGGAAAAGCTTCTTTATTAAAATTACTTAAAATTTCTACTAACTATTTTATGTTTAGGATTTTGAATTGTAAAAGAGTCTTGTTAGGAAGATTAATCACTAGATTAAATCTATTTTTGTCATATCTCTTGTCATTTGTTCATTTATGTGGAAACCCTAATATTTAGGGTTCACTACAAAACTCTAACTTGTTGATGCTTAGAGTATATTGTGGATAATATTCAAACCTTAATAATATTGATGCTTAGGGTTTTTTGTAATAAATTTGTAAAACCTTAATATTTTAGGGTTTGTCATAAAACCCTGATCCTTTAAGGTTTGGTTAATTAGGGAAACGTTGGGAATGAAACCCTGGGTGTATGTGCTTCCACATAATTGAAACCATAGTTAAATCTGTTGGGGTTTGATGTTTGTATCCATGCATAAGATTTGTATGAATGAAACCCTAGATGTAAACTTGCCAGTTCTATGGTTTGTAACAAATCATAGTAAAGTATATCCTGAAATTCTAAGAGAATATTATTGAAACGCTAGATGTACAATATTTGATTCTATGGGTATTGAGTCTAGTTTCTAGGACTTAAATATTTTCTTTTGATATTAAGTTATTAATATTTAAGATTTGACTTTGGAATCTATGGATTATGTCAAAAACCCTAACAGAAGATCTAGTGTTGGATATGAGAGATTATTCAAGTTTAATTTATGAAAATTTGAATACTTATGATTGATACTCTCTTCATGTTGATATGGTAACCTTGTATTGATCTTATGCTCCTGTATATTTGTATTTGATTGTACTTATTACTACATTTGTAGGTAGATAATATTCAAAATGTTGAAGATGTTTACCTATCTTGAAAATGACTTAATTATGAGCATGATGAAAAGAAGAAACTAATGAAGTCTATTACTGAGTTGAAGGGGAGCTTGGATACCCTCCATGAGTTCATAAGATGCTGATAATAAATTTGAAGAAGATTTGATTTTTTTTGAAAGACGCAACAAGATATATGAGTGGCACTAGGATAATTGAAGACCCCTAAGGTTCATATTAACATGTATATGTATTGAAATGATATTTCTAATTGGAGTTGTATTTGTGCAATATCTCTCCATGATAAAGTATGAATTTTTGGAAGCATGCTTAATTGATGGATATATATCTAGTTTATAGGGAGAGATGTAGGCATTTGGGGCTGGGTGCCTCATGCTTGGGAGGACATCTGGTTGACCCATGTGTTGATGTCTAGATCCTAATGTAGGGAGGGTGGCGTTGGTCATAAAGATCTAATATTTGATACACACCTAGATCCCGGGGTTGGTGTTAGAGTGGAAGCCCGATGGTACCTATAGTGACTAAAGATTGGAACACACCTTAGTCCCACTCTGTTAGAAACCTTGGTCAAGTATCTAATTAAAAATGGAAGCTCTTCATGGATCATTATGTACAAAATTGAAAAGAAAGACATGTAGAAAATAATTCCTATGTAAGAATGCACAATGCAAATAAATGAATGGGGATCAAATAAGCTTAGCAATGTCAAGGGGACAAGGCTAAATGAAATTCAAGGGGATGAGAATATTGAATGCAAAATAAGGCATAATGCAAGAAAACTAGTAATGCCATGAAAGAAAAGTAAAGATGGAAGCATAATGCAATTAAACAATAAGGTACTATGCAAAGAGTAAAGATTTATGAGAACTAAAGATGTCATGCAATGAAATGATGCAATTAAGTGCAAGGAAAAATTAGGGAACATTATGCTAAATGCAACAAAGGAAAATTAATATAGAAGAGAATGAAAAGTTTGCAATAAAATGAAATACAAGAATTCAAACTAAATGTAATGAAGAAAACAATGCAATGCTCCTGCAAAGAATTTATAAATGCAAAGAAATGCAATAGAATGATGCATAATGCAAAATGAATGCATGATGTCATGTGCATGCATAATGAATGCATATTAAAAAATGAATACATAATGCATATGCATGGAAAAGATGAGACTACTAACTAGAAAGCATAAAATGGTGAATCATGGCTAGATGAAAATGGAATTATGTGGTGCAAGGTACCGACATATAAATGAAAATGAAAGAAAAGAATCATGCAATGAGACTAAATAGATACAAATTAAATGCAGCTATATACATAAGAAACAACTGTGAAAAACTATTTTAACTAAAAAACATCATAAAATAAACCTAAATCCTAATCTAATCAAATAGGAGGTCAGGATTATGTAAAGTGAAATTTCCAATGCAGCTACAAGAGCTACTCCCGACCCGCAAACAAAAATATGTAAGCAATTAGTACTAGACTGAAACAATGTGAAAAAAAAAATGTTTTCCTGAATATCTTTAACATGAGAAAGAATGGCATTCCTACAAGCAAGAGAACTAACCAATTTTTTTTTTTTCTAACTAGGTTGCAACTCTATCCCGATAAAAAGAATGATAAGCATGAACATTTTGAAAACCCCTCATAAATGTACATTCATCCACATTTTCATTCATAAATAGTACAAGATAAATCACAAACTTCTTATTAGCATTATATCTTGTTCTATAAGAATTCTCTAAGAAATCAACAATTCTATCATGATATTCAAATTCATGATCATGAAAATCTTAGAAAGAATTCAAAGATGAGCATTCATTTGGTGAAAGTCTTAGGAGAATAATCTTGTGAGGAAAATCTAGCCTGATCATGTTTAGGTGTCTTGTTAGTATTGTGAGGACCTAACGTAACCATTAGCAGAAGTTGAAGTGCCTCGACTTCCTAACAAGTCTTTGAACTCTCAAATGATGGATCATCAAATTTTAGTGGCTTAAAAAGATCAATAGGTGAATATGAACAACTATCATTAGATGCATCAGTGAAGACATCATGGTTAAAAAATTGACAACTGTTAGAGCCAATAATTTGATTATATTTGATCTTTAACATGTGAAACTCTTCATGGATTAAGAATGAGGATGAATTGACCCGAGGACTATATTGAAGATTTAGAGTTATAGAGTTTTCTCTTCACTTTTTAAAGACTAGAAATTAAACAGATAATGAGAAACATATTTTTTCTTTTCATATTCTAATTGTGAAAGACACCATCATGTACCTGACTATATTCAAGAACAATAGAATAATGATAAATATTATTTAAATAAATCACTAGTGTAATAGACTCATAAAAAGGATCAGGGTATAATTCATAATGTGTTAAGGATGAAGGAAGATGAAAAAATTCAGGTGAAGAAATATCAATTCCAACTAAATATAATTGAAAATTCAAACTCTGCACTTCAGTATCATCCTGAGAAAGTAAGGGATCAATATCACATCAATATGCATGTTATACTCTAGGAAGTCATTTTAACATCCACTGTCACCTAAGACAATTCCTTCTTTATGGCAGGGAGGAAAAAGTAAGAGCATATCATGGGGAGATGGAAGATTAACTGAATCAATAGAACTTTAATCAACATGAAAATCAAAGGATGGTGTACCAATATGGTTTTCATTTTGATCTTGCTCCACTTCAACAGAGTCTATTTGAGATTCCGAATCAAGACAAATCTACCCTTTTTCATGCAAAGTTTCCTCATTACCCAATTCATTATCAACAAATATTTGTGTGCTAGTACAAAAATCAATTTAATTTGATAATGAAGAGGGAGGATAAAGAAAATCAGGGGGAACCATTTCCTCCTTCGAAATTTGAGGTTTTCTTTGAATTGAACCCAAAACAAAAGTTGGAATAGTAAAATTATTGAGTAGATTACTATAATCCTCTTATTTCTGATTGTTAATATTAAATTGATATTTATATTCCCTCTCATAAAGGCCAATTAGATGTGGAAAATCTCTTATTATATGATAACAATCCTTATCTTTCTCATGAATTTTATAGCTAAAGTTGAGAAATCTCTTGGAAAAATCATCCATTGATTCATTCGGTCTCATTCTGAGTTCATCAATTTCCTTAAATAAATCCTTAGAATTAGGCTCTTGAAAACATGACATAAACTCATATATAAATTGTTTAAAATAATGGATCTATGTGGGTGGTAATGTCTTACACCATGACTTGACAAGACCTTGAAAGTGAAGGTAAAAAGTTTGCATAGAGCACTATCATGATACACATTGTTAGAGATAGAAATATCACAAAATTGAAGGATATGCTCAGATGCAAAGATCTTGCCTTCACCATCAAACTTATTCTTTGAGAATATATTGAATAAATTCTTAGGGATTGAAAGATTTACCTTTTTATAAAAGAAACTAGGAATAAGGATATGGCCGGAAGGAGCTAATTCGAAATCAATGTGATGAGAAGTTTAATCGCTTAAATTGTGAGTTCATTAAATTATCAACTAAGGATCATAGACTAATGAGGCACTGACAAAATATATGCAAGATTAGTTATGATAGGAAAATTATATCACACACAACAACATTTGATTAATAATTAATTTCTACTCGACATGATTTTGTGATTCTATGCGTTAACAAATATTTAATATATATTAATTCTAAAAAGCAATTTACATTCATCAATGTTCAACATGGTCCAGTAAGGGTAACCATTTCTCAATCAATCCACACTCATGTTGGGAAGAACAAATGAAACCACATATTTCAAGAGGACTACTGGTTTGAGTCCTCGGGGTGTCTCTGAACCCGCTGGTGGATCCCTGGGCTAGAAGCCTCCTAACACACACAATCAGGGTTGTGAACATGCATTAACAATCCATGTTATTTAAATAGAAATGAAATTCTTAGAAATAAATCGATGACATTAAATAAATACAATGAAAAGGAACATGAAATAATTATTCACAACATTAACATTACATGACTACAGAAAATCGTAAAGCACCACACTCAAATTAAGCCAACAAAACCTATGCAAGTGCTTTCTAGACTAGGGGGCCTTGCTGGTTGGAAGCACTGCAAGTAAAAGAATGTGTTTCTCCAATAAATTAATCAACAACAGTGCGAATTGTATTATAAAGGCATAAACAATGTGGTACAGAGTCCATAACTTAGTTTAGCTGCGTCAATGATATTACAGTAACATTATGTCTAACTTATTTAGCTAGTCACAATAGAATATATAAGCCATTCAACCAATCCAGTCCGAAGAGTAAGGGAAATGTTATAACTAAGCGCTAGGCTATTTTAAAATAGTAACAGTGCAAAAAACTACCAACAATATTTTTTCTAAACAAAACTCAGACTATATATAAAAATATAACAAAATAATGATTGATTTGATTATGCAGGTCATGCATAAATTATCCAAGCTAGCATGTAAACTAAACATTGCATCTATCCCTCTCGTAACTATCTAGGATGGCTCATTCCAGTGGATTATGATATGATTCTCGATCTAGTAACTAACGATCATCCACCCTAGGGATTAGGAAAAAAACAAGATGCAAAGTCCCATAACCATTAGATAAGCGAATTCACTGAAATGCAAACAAATTTTTCAAGAAAACACATTAAAAAGAGTGATAATGACATTTGATAATCAAGATGTAATTAAAGGCATGAAACAACAAGAAATAGTAGTAAAGTTTTATAGACATATTTGGGCACTGCAACCCCAATCACATATGTCCATAAACTGAGGGCTTCTAAGCCCCTAAAAGTGTTGTTTCATACCCTAAAGGAACAAGGTCAGCTAATTACATCATTTGCCAGAAGTTCTCCTTGAAAAACTACTCATAACTGGTCAAAACTAGACCATACAGACTGCTCCATGCTAAGGGTGTGATGCATTTCACCTGTTACACTTAGAGGGTGTGATGCATACTAAAAATCCCTTCTGTAGGGTACGATGAGCGAGAGCAGACAAATGGAAGAGGTAGTTTGCTAGGTGGAAACCCATAAAATCTTCTAGAAACTGCTCATTTGACACTTGCCTCTCTGAATTCACCCAGGGATGACTAAGAGATCATTAAATCTCCAAGTGGAACCAAGAACTATCAGTGAAATGACACTAATCAAAATACCAGAAGATGACTCACCCCCCTACAAATATCTATATATGGATCCCTCATCCTAGAGATCCATAGGTTGGAATTTTGTATTTTGTAAGGAAATGCTGTTGGTTTCTCTGTGAAACATCATAGTGTTGGGTGATATAGCATTTCATGAGGTGAAGAGGGATTTCATGTTGGGAGGATGGTGTTGGGTTAGACCACTGCGTTGTAATCCTCTCTTGTACTACTTTTATCAATAAAGCTATTTGAGTTTTCCTCCATATTCTTGTATATTTCTGAATCTTGTATTTGTGTATGCATTTGTATGGTTAATATACATCTGATTCTATATTGTTTGTGGTTATAGATCTCTATGCTTCGATGGTATTATGCTGCTTTAACTCTATAGGTGTTCTTTGAAGCAGGACAAGTGAGGAAAGAGTGGCGAAGCTTTGTCAAAGGAAGGAGGAAACAAGCAAGGAGCCAAGCGAAGGACTGAGGTTGGTACTCTCTGCTTCTCTCTCATCTATCTCTCATAAAGGAAGACACAAGTAACTTTAGTTTGTTTGTTTCTAAGATAGGTACCCGTCTTAGTGGGACTAGCAGCCCTGAATGGACACTAGTTTTCCTGGTAACAAAATGGCGACTTCGCTGGGGAATGAATATTTTGATTGTTAGTCACTGTTGTTTTCTTTATAAAATATAGATAGAGCTTGAAGTTAAGCCAGCTATCCTTCAAACTGCTTTTGCTATGCAAATGCAAAGTAGATCAACATTGCTTTAGTCAATCTCCAGGTTAGTTTATGAACTGGACATCTGACTTGAAAACATCCTAAGTGCCCTGGTGGTAGCTCAAATAACCTCATTACATCAGCCCCTATACTTTGTGTTTACTGCCTGTCATAAGCTCAGCCTAAACCCCTGAACTTAGCTACAAACTATAAGCAAAAACCAAGCTTAGTCTTGTCCCTGGATCATCGCACTGTCTCCCATTTGGCAACCTAGATGCATCGTACCTCTCGTGTGTTACAGGTGAGATGCATCCTTGTTTCCCTGTGTTACAGGTGTGATGATTGAGTGAGACTGTTTCTACCTCCAGATTTTGGTTTTCTCTTCATTATCTTTAGCTTTATTCAGTAGTTTTTCTATCTATGATCAATATATCACTGTTGAAACTCTCTTCCTTTGCATTATTCAGCCTCCATTGATAAAGAATTGTGAATGTTTTTATGTATTTTTCATCATTTACAGTTCTCCTTTGCAAACAGTAGCTTAATCGAACTGTCGTCTTTTGATTTGAAAGTGTCGCAATTGTCATTTTCAGTCAAAGAAAAGAGTGTCGTAAAGTCTTCCTCTTGTAGATAGCTGATTACACTTTTGCCATTGTATTTGATTTGGATCATCAATTCATTGAAGTGTCGAAAGTAGTTTTTAAGTCAAAATTGAAAGTTTCTTCTAAATATTCCTTTTGTTTTGAAAAGAAATTGCTAAAGTGTCGCTTTGAGTAAAGATAGTTCAGATCTGTACTTAGTTTTCTTTTTGTCATTCTCACATTAAGGAAACTGAAAAAAAATACATGCATGTGCATTTGCATTTAGATTGCATGCGGAAATTGATTTAGGACAGTGCATCTTAGTGTGTGCTCTCTGCTCTATATTGAAAGAATTTTACTTCTCTTTCCTTAGTAGCTAGGATTTTCATTGCAAAACGACTGATTATCATCTTAGATTGCATATTTAGGAATTGTATATCTACATCATGCAGTGAACCTTAAAGGAAAACTTCTTAAGAAATATCAACTATAAAATAAACCTCAATGAACATAAAAATGCTTTGGAACCTAACACACAACATCTAGAAATCTAGGCTAGAGACGTATTCTAGTGTCGTAAAGCCTGGTAACTATCGTTTTCATCGTAGGATGGGTGATTCCTCCTCTTTGATACGGCAAATGCTAGCATGGACTTGTGCTCCCACATACCATCGAGTATATATTGGGAGACCACAATAGGCTATATCTTTTATCCTTACGAAGCCGTGTTTGCCACCCTATTGATTGAAATGCACTAAACACAACATTCGGGAAGATTGACTGCCGTACATAAAAAGTATTATGCAGTTTTGCAATTGGTTTTGTAATCCCTCTGTCTAGATTTCCAGAGTAGTCACTTTTGTTCCTTTTCAGACTCCTTAAAAGAAAAGGTCCATCTGAGCACTTGTCACTTCGGGCTCATTAAAAATCAAAGGTGACTAGAGTCATCTTTAGATTTTTCTCAACTCTTTAAAATTGAAAAATAAAATCGTGTCGAAGCGTCATAAAATTTACTTTAAACGGAAGAACATCACTTTTCCCTCGTTGGTCTTAGGTTTAGAAAATGGAGTCCACCAATCAAGGATTTCCCCTTGGGGGGAATCCTAGTCCCTTCTCCTCTTGGGGAGATGTTGGTGCACCTCATATGGCTACTTTGTCCCTTCCAAGACTTACAATCTACCTGCTAGTATGGCTTTTCTCGATCGTTGTCATTCAAAACACCGTGATTCCTGAGTAATCGAATCAGAAACCAGATGATACTAGAGTTACCTCCCAACCTTCTACTTCATTTGTTTCTCCCTCTCCTTCTTCCTCTTCGCTTGGTGAAGCTAATAACACTAAAAACCAAGTAACTGAGAAGAAGAAGAAAGGGAAGGAGAAGAAGAAGAAGAAGCCAACAACTAAAAGGGGCAACCATGCATCGTCTGGTGAAAATCCACACACTGCACTGTCCAAACCTAAATCTCCATGTGTCATTTGAAAAGGGGACCACTACCATCAAGATTGTCCTTGCATCCCATGGATCTTAAGGGACTAGTCTCCCCGCTTGCACAATCTGGTGTCCTCAACCTCTGACGATCATGTTGAGAGCACACCATCAACTAGTGAAAACAAAATCAATGGATAGAAAGGAAGATCTAAATTTCCTTGAAGACTGTGTGGAGGCGATCATTCCCTCCACCGTTTCCCTTTCTTGGATGAAGCTAAAAGAGTCTTGGATAACCGTCCTGCTTCACCACAATGACTTCCTCCTGGATACAAGAAACTCTTGCCAAGTCCATCACTAGTTGAAAATCCAATTGACATACCTTTGTGGTCGGTCGAAGCATCTATCATTGAAGATAAACCCTTTGAGTCCGCACAAGATCAAAGTCAACAGGTCAAGACGACAGTTGAACCACTCTTGTCTGCAAAAGGTCTACCTTTAGATGATACAATCACCAAAGGGAATGAGAACGACATTGTTCAAATTCTTTTCGTCAACATAGAATCCGATGAACATGGGGGTAATCTACCCATCCCTTTACTGCAGGAAGGAGTTCATTAGAGATTTACTCGGCCATTTATTCGGTCCCTCCTCCAAGCAACCTAGTTGTTTACTTCGATTGGAATCTACTAGGTAGACCCCGTCTACCATCTAATGTACCATTCTGAATCATAGTGCAAGATTACAGAATGACCATGGCCAGTACAATCATAGATGAAGGGGCCTCCGTGAGTATCCTTTCCTCAACTTCTTGGAAAGTGCTTGGTTTTCTATCACTTCTACCTGAGATTCGAAATCTGTCAGGCTTCAACAAAGGAACCAGTCAACCGTTAGGGATCCTTCCAAATTTTCCTATAACTTTGAGAAGGAAAACCGTTTATCTGAACGTGATGGTAGTCCAAGGTCCATTAAATTAAAATCTACTCCGTGGATGTGACTACATTTATATCATGGGAGCTATTGTTTCCTCACTCTTTAGGGTGATGTGTTTCCATATGAAGGTAGAATGGTCCAGCTCGTTGACCAGCTTTCATTTCCTGGTTCAAACACAGCTAATATTCAAATACCATCCCTAATTTGTCTTTTTGCACAAGGAATGTCTCATCAACCTTCAGTCTTTCCACCTGATGAGCACGAGTGATTAGGTGAATGTGACTAAACCTAGGGGGCATGTACCCTGGTCTGCTTCAGCAGGAAAACCTCAGATATAAGGTAGGTTTCTGTGTAGGATATATGACTATTCTGACACGCCCTTCTATTTAGGAAAATGGGATTAGACTGGAAAAGGATTCCCTCGTCAAACGTTATGTGAGTGGAAGCTCCCACCATTCACCTTTGTCTATTTCGATGGACAAAGCCAAGGAAGTGTTTTGTCTGCAAATGCGGATGGAACAATCTTGCTTTAATGCAAGAACTTCCATATGGTAACCTGGAAACTCTACTTCTCTTTATACCTAGGGGCATGTAAACCTTTTGCATGCAAGTGAAAAATGACCTTTTATTTTCGTAGTTTGTAGGCTTATTTTCTTAGTTTATATACTCTCAACCATTTAACCTCATAGGTTGGTCATTCCTAGCTTGCTTACAAAAGGCTCCAAAGAAAAGTTGTGCATGGGGCAAGCTCCCTAAAAAATCAACCTACTGATGAGAGATATCATTATTATACGACTGGCACAAGCAACGTTTCCGAAAAGTTCAAGCTCGTTAAAAAATAAACCTAGTTATGAGCATATGTTCCCCCAGAGTTCAAGCTCATTAAAAAATGAGCCCACTGTCGGTAAATAACCTTTGTGATCGCATTACTATCAGATTTTGAGCCTTGGTTGTGTTCTTACCATCACCTCCACTTTTTAGCTGATCATCCATCTCCACTTGATTGTTTACCCTTTTGAGGAACAACTGTGAAGAGTGATTCTGTTAGCCACCTTCTTTACATTGTCGTGATTGAAAAGTTCCAAACCTTACCTGGAACCAGTTGCTACCCGAAAATATCACTTGTTCCTCAAAGAAGAGTCTCTTTTAAGCTCTTTTTAGACTTGTAAAATATAAAAATATTGCCGAGCAATTGGCCTCTCCAACTTGTTAAAGTGATTGGAAGTGCCATCCTTCCTCTAGATTTTTTAATATTTTTGGACTTGAGGGATCATTACACAAAAAGATCGAGTGCTTTTCTTTTTTGGCTCGTTAAAGTGATCGAAAAAGTCATCCCTTTCGTATCAGTTTATACTTTTTCAAACTTAAGGGATTATAATACGAAAAAGGATTACTATAGTTTCATTTCCGTCTCTTTTCAAACTCTCTAAAATTGAAAAGGGCCGAGTTATCTTTGTCGTTAAACTTGTTAAAACAATAGCGAAAAGCTTGTCCATTACAGACAAGAGCGAGTTTCACTATCACTAGGCTCGCTAGAACATAGCGACAGGTTTGTCCGAAGGGAAAATTATAGAACAAGCATATGTTATCCTCCTCAAGCTTGACAAAAATAAAGAGGTACTGGTCATAAATGATTGGGGAAAAATTGGGAAGAAAACTTGAAGAACTTTATTGGTAGTAGGTCACTCTTGAACATGACACTTTCACTCCATCACCATGACTGAGTTGGGTTGGGTTATTTTGTTCACCGGTCATATCACTATTGGTCCTCCGTACCATCCATTTTTGGGGTTAACGCTACCAATCCATTTCAGTGTCGCCGATATGTTCAAGAGAAGTTGCTCAGAGAATTCACCAACCCAGCTTATGCCTCATCTGCTGTAATACCTTCACTCTCCATCTTTCATGACCACCACCGTGAACCTTGTATCATCAGATCATTTTCACCTCCACAAAATCATTTGCTCCGTTCCGTGTCGTAGATGTGGGATTCATTAAGGCCCTCCTATGATGGGTCACTTTTTTTCGACATCACCTCATTATCCAAGAAGTCGACTTAGGAACAACCATTTTAGTACTTTGAAGCTTGCATGCCTCAATGGCAAGTTTCTCACTTTCAGCGAAAGGTTTACATTAATGGCCTTTGGCCGAAAGATTTTACGTGGTGTTCGACATCGACTCATGTTTTCACACCATGTGAATTGTACTGCAGTACCTTGAGGGTCATCATCATTATCGGTGATTCCTCTCACACTTGTTAACAACTTATATCATTGGTTGGTAATTAGGCGTTGTCTTTCCATGTTTGACATCAGAACATCTTTTCACATGGATTGACTTGTACTTCGGGCGAAGCTTGAACGAGTTTGAAGACCCCAGATCTAGTTTCATCCATATGGGCTACAATATATTCAGGAAAATAAAGACATCAAATGTATATCATAGCTACACAGATAATCATCCAAGCTAAGGGATGATGGCTCTACCAGAATCATCAGTCTGCCACAAAGATGGTTGTCTGTCCTATGTACATGAAAATGAATTTATAAAGCTGAGCATGGGAATTCCCACCTCATCTAGATCATGAAAATATTATGAAGATAATGTATTTTATTGTATCTTATTACATGTCACCTTCCAGTTCGAAAAACCTCAGATCCTCATGATAAAGCAATTCACCCAACATCAAAAGATTTACAACCTCATGCTTTAGGGGGCAATTGTTGTAGACATATTTGGGCACTGAACCCCAATCACATATGTCCATAAATTGAGGGCTTCTAAGCCCCTAAAAGTGTTGTTTCATACCCTAAAGGAACAAGGTCAGTTGATTACATCATTTACTAGAAGTTCTCCCTGAAAAACTGCCCAGAACTGGTAAAAACTGGACCATACAGAATGCTCCATGCTGAGGGTGCAATGCATCTCACCTGTTACACATAGAGGGTGCGATGCATACTGAAAAGCCCTTCTTTAGGGTGCGATGAGCGAGAGTAGACATATGGTAGATGCAGTTTTCTAGGTGGAAACCCAGAGAATCTTCTAGAAACTACTCATTTGACACTTGCTTCTTTGAATTCACCCAGGGATGAGTAAGAGATCATGAAATCTCCAAGTGGAACCAAGAACTATCAGTGAAATGACACTTATAAAAATCCTAGAAGCTGACTCACCCCCTGCAAATATCTATATATGGATCCCTCACCCTAGAGATCCACAGGCTGGAATTTTGTATTTTGTAAGGAAGTGCTGTTGGTTTTTCTGTGAAACATCATAGTGTTGGGTGATCTAGCTTTTCATGAGGTGAAGAGGGCTTTCATGCTAGGAGGATGGCGCTAGGTCAGACCTTGTAATCCTCTCTTCTACTACTTTTATCAATAAAGCTATTTGAGTTTTCCTCCATGTTCTTGTATATTTTTGAACCTTGTATTGGCGTATGCATTTGTATGGTTAATATACATCTGATCCTATATTTTTTATGGTTATAGATCTCTATGCTTTGATGGTATTATGCTGCTTTAACTCTATAGGTGTTCTTTGAAGCGGGACAAGTGAGTAAAGAGTGGCGAAGCTCTGTCAAAGGAGGGAGGAAACAAGCAAGGAGCCAATCGAAGGACTGAGGTTGGTACTTTCTACTTTTCTCTCATCTATCTCTCATAAAGGAAGACACAAGTAACTTTAGTTTGTTTGTTTCTAAGATAGCTACCGATCTTAGTGGGACTAGCAGCTTTGAATGGACACTAGTTTTCTCGGTAACATAAAGTGTATGGAAATACAAGGCAAGGTTTAAGGTTTCGAGTCATAGAAGATGGTTGTGATGTGCTTCAAGAGGGTTGATTTTGAGGTTCTTCATCCCCCCCAGGATCAGACGATTGCATGTCCTGATGCGCAAATCCCTTCGAATATTGACCTAGATGGTCAAGATTCTCTTGGCTCTCCTCCTGTTTCCTTTGGGAATATTTAACCGTCAATATTTGACATTGTTGCATTAGGTGGTCTATCTTAGCCTACCAGAGTTGGCCCTGATTAACTTGTAACTAGTTTCGAATTGCAACTAGTCTCATGATTTTATCAAGCGATCATTACTATGACTTAGACCTTGATTCTCCAATTCCAATTGAACACACTCGACTTCAAATTACTTATCATTTTCCTAGAGCTTCTTTACTTTCGAGTACTTCCTAGAGCGTGTTTAACCTAGCTCCATGTATACTAACATTTCAGGATCAAACTCTGTCAACTCCTCAATATTATTGATTTATTCTACCTTAGGAGAACTCGACACTTCCTCCATTCCAATAGTCTTCTATTTTATTACCGGCAATGGTAACTCTAAATCCACAGGCTCACCCAACAAAGTTTCCACATATTCCTTCTATGCTTCCAATTGCGAGTTTAATTCTGTAATTCTAGTAGACCTCTCCATTTCAAAAAACCTTACCTTTTTCTTAATACCAGCTTCAAATGATTTTGATGCCAGAACTTCTCATACTAATTTATATTCAGAGACACTAGGTGCTTAGAATTGCTTTCCTATTTCAATGTCAGGACCATCTAAGAGTGAGACATCTTCAACATCCTCATTAACAACAGTTTTAACAAAATTATCCTCATCCTTCACCAATTCCGATTTTTAGAGCCAAGGCTTCCTGCTTCCTCTTCCTCAAAATCAGAATATGGTAAATGAAATAGACCTTTAATAACTTCATGACATACCTATGATACCATTTTTAACAATTTGATTCCTTAGCTGAACTTGATGAGGTTTTCATAGGTTATTTGTACCTTCCCAACTTACAGACAATCTAAGTGACGAATGAGTATGTAGATGAGAAGGTACACTCTTGATGACCACCAACCCGTCCAAGTGTCCCTCATAGTCACTTCTTTTTTGAATTCAACTTCTCGGGGTCAACCATAGGAGGATTTTCCTTCAACACCTTTTGACTCTTCTCTGCCTTCTTTTGCATGATCACTTTCTTCTATTTATGTTGAAGACCTTCCCCGTTAAGCTTCTTCTTTCTACATCTAGGATGTTCTACTCTTAAAACGAGGGCTCTTTTACTTTCTCATCCACTACTTCTTCTTTTTTTTTAGGTAGATGGTCATCTAGGGTTTCTTCCTTGAGGGTTTTACTATTTCTAGAAATAAGGGTTTCTCCTGTTGTGTTGGAGCCTTGCTAATTTTATCCACACACCAAGTCTTCATATGAACATGCATATTTTGAGACTTGATTTCTCTAATACACATATATTTTTTCTTTAGAGGAGGATGAAAAATAATTCTATTGGTATCCATCCTAAAAAATAAATTATTCCCACGTCTTACCCAGCTTTTGCAATTCCACCTCTATTAAAAATTTTATTAGGCCATGGTATACTAGTCTTGACATTTTCAAGCTGAGTTTGAGCAAAACTTTCCATTTTGGTCAAACTCTTTAATAAGGGAAGGTTCATCATTTTCTTATCCTTAAAACAAATTATAAATTTTATATGGTACCGAAAAGTGACAATATATCTACCTTTAGAAGTGATGTATTTTTCCACCAAATATAGAGGTTTGTGCCATTCCTTCTTCACCCACACTCTTGGTATCAAAAACAAAGTTATATTTACTAGGTTGATCCATAATTGTAATATTAAATTCCTGTAACAACAAGAGCCATATCACGATTCACCAATTGTTTACATGTTTTTTCATAAGGTATCAAATAACTATATGGTTTGTATGGATGAGAATGTCAGACTATACCACCATGAGGAACTCCTTCTCTATTACTGTATAATTCAATTTAGTGGGGGTTAGATTTTTATTAGTAAAATAAATTGGTCATTTTTTTGTCCAAGGATGACTCCCAATTCCATATATGAAGCTTATATTGAGTTATGAAAGTGTAACGCCCACTTGCCTTGTTTGGTCAATTCAATGTCTTTGAATTGTCAATCATAAATTGTTAAGCAGGGTGCGTAGACTGATGAAGTACATGTGCACAATATGTGCTTAGAATTTATTCATTAGATCATTGTGTATTTGTTTAGATATAAAATTAATATGGAGGTGGTGTTTGTCAATTATATTAGTGTCATAATTCTTAGGGATGTTGGTTAAGTTTCCTAGGAATTAATCTCTATCCAATTAGTTTGTAGATGATGTGAGAGTGGTTCTATTTGTATTAGATTGTTTTGGGATTTTTGATCCTGAAGATTTATGCTGCAACTTCTAATTCTCTAAGTGCAAAAAGAAACTTATTCTACCAGCTATGAAGAAATACTTTCTGAACTCAATTGTTTAGGAGAGAACTTCTCACTCTTTTACTTATTCAATTTTTGCTCAAACAAAATAACCCAAGCAACATCTATATCATGAATTGAACACACTTCAATTATGATAGATAATAAGAAAATGAAAGGACCATGCTATACCAAGTATAAAGAAAATTAAATAACATACTAAACTAGGTATAAAGCAAATGAAAGTTCTTATGCAAATAAGAACTCATTGGAGAAATCATTATGCTGCATTGTCACACAAAACAGAGCAATTGAAGAATTAAAGGAAATCATATTGCAATTGATTAAAACCTGTCATTGTTTGTAGGGGCCATCCACATAGTAGTTCAAACTTCCAATCAACACAATGCTTGCACACAAAAACCAATTCTATTGACATGAAATTCACAAACTATTCACAATTATATCATTCAGCACACATCCAAATCACAGTGCAGCCATAAGTTTTATAGCAGGTCTCTTGGCATAACTGTATGAATAATTCAAGCCTAATATCTCTATCATATCTAAAATTATATTGCTAAACCTTCGTTTTTCTATTCCTAAAGAAAAACAATAAGGTTTCAATTAATCTCGGGTTCTATTCTTCATTAATCCCGCGGTTGACTTGGTGTTTGACCGTGATCTCCTGTGCTTCTCTTAGCAAATAGTTTCAAGTGGATAGGAAGAGATCCATGAGGGAGCCATCCTCTATCCATTTGCACCCTTTTCCGCTGACCTAGAACTATGGAATCTTTCAAACAATGGAAATAGCTACAGAAACTTGGATTAGCTGCAGAAATAGACTGATTTTGTAGCCAATTGCAACTTTAACAAAACAATATGCTATAAAGTTAAATATGAACAAGAGGACATATTATTGCGTACCTTCATCAAAACTTGGTAGATATGGCTTTATTTAGGTGGTAAATATATAGGAAAAGAGAGGATCATTAGGCAAAAAGGATGTCATGGTAGGACAATATTTGGATTCTACATTCCCCTAGACTGGAGATGTTGTGTGTCCTCATACATATCTTCCTTGTCATTCGCTTGTTACTCTTGTTTATTATCTGCATGTTTCATTATTTTCTTCTTTTTGGTAGAGATTGCCATTTTAGGCTTCCTCATGAGAATTTTGTACTTTAAACTGATAATCTCTCTCTACATAATTCTGTTTTCTTTCTTCAGCTTCTTGTTTTTCTTATACCACAAGCTTAGATGAAGGATCATATTGTCACCCTTTGCAATTTGTATCTCACTTTGTGCCTTCAATGTTTGATTCTCATTTTTGAGATACCAATTTAGTGTTTCTAGTTGAAAGTCCTACTGCTTTAAAATGTTTGAGGTTGACTGTTCATTTACCTAGTTTCTCCCTTCTCCAAGGCTCTGAATTGTTTCCTTTGTTGTTGTCTCCTTCCTTTCTAGTGACTCTATATAGTCATATATTTCTTGCTGAGCGGGGTCAATACCTGGACTATGCATTGGGCTTCTTAAAGGTGAGCTGCATGGTTGTGGTGATACTCTTGGTGATGATCTTGGTAACCCAATTAGAGAATTTCCAGGGCTTTTAATTGGATCATCCCCTATTGGCTCATTCTCTATTGGCTCAATCTCTGTTGGAGTATTCTTATTTGGCTCATATTCAATTGGCTCCTTTTCATTTGGTTCATTTTCCTCAAGGTTAATGTATTCTGTAGTTTTTGAGGTTGTTAGTGGAACCTTGCTCAACCTCATGCTCCTCCTCAACCCCGGGGTTTGTATTTTCTGTAGTTTCCTCCTTTTATTCTTTGATTTTTCTCCTAGAGGAGAGGTCTTAGTTTGTGAGAATTCTTCTTTACTCAAGTTGGCTTTCTTTCTTCTAGGGTTTCCCTTCTTCATTCTCTGCAAAATATTTACTATAGGTAGTTCTTCTTCTGATACTTCTGTATGTGTTTGAGCTGCATGTTTCTTTATCATTTCTATGGTTCTCTTCCTCCCTCTGAGGGCCTTGCTACTACTAGCTTTTTCTGGGGATTTTTCTTCAAAGTGGTTCCTTACTAGGAAACTCTCCCAGGTATCCCCTATACTTTGGAGATGAAATTCGACCAATATTTTTACTAGGCCATGATGATACATGGTGTTTTCTATGTATTGAATTTTCTTCTTAACATTTGTAGACATTTTATTGCAGATAATTAAGAGGAAATAAGGGAGGTTCATTTGATGATCCTCAAGGAAGTGCATCATCATCCTAACATGATAAAAATACATTTGCCCAAACCTACCCTCATAAGTGATAAACTTTTGAAGCACAAGTAATAAGTTTCTCCATTTATTTTTAAGAGAAGTGATGGGAATACCTTTCTTGTAGACCATACTGTCCATGTTCGGATTTTTGAGGAAGACCTTCCAGTCCTCGCTATCAATCCCCCTGTTCTTAAACCATTTTTCTCCATTTCTTGGCAGCTTGGTAGCCTCAGAGGTCATAGGCTTTGTTATTGTGAGCTTAATGTCCCCACTTTCGGCTTCAATTCCATCGAATGAGTGCCCAAATGTCTTGGTTACTTCCTTGTGGAAGTCGTTAAATTTTTCAATGAACTGCAACCATTATCTCCTTTGCAGTAGCTCCCTAGTTTGTGGGCACCCCTCCAGGAATTGCTTCTCTGCTGGCTCAGTTCAAAAGGATGAGTATCCCCATTTCGAAGGATGATTTGCCTCGAATATTAGCTACCTTGATAGGAAAATGGGGTTGGTAGGGTTTGCTAGCTGGTAGAAAGATGGAGTGGCTATGAAAGTTCAGAGGAGTGTAAGAATAGGGAAGAATAGATAGATTATCATAAGGATTATAGGGATGAATCCGACCATTAGGTGCATTTCAACTTATGATTTGGTAATTACTTCGGCAGATTTGGCATAAGGTCATGACATGACTTTTAAAGTGGTGGCATATGATATTTTGTTAGGCGGCCATTACCCTTAGGTTATAATGATTACACTTTAGTACTATATCTTCTTAGTCATATATGCTATATAACCTTCCCTATTCTTAAATTAAAGATGCACCTACCTTTGATCTTCTTTTTCTAACCTTATTTGTTGTCCTTTGATCTCCTACAGGGACCTTGCTATCAATTGTCCTTTAATCTAGATCACCAAGCATCCTTGTAGACTTCAAAATTATTAGGCTGCAAAAACTTGTTTTAGTTGCGGAAACTTGTCCAAGCTATGGAAAGTTGTCCATGTTGTGGAAAGTTGCTTATTTTGCAGCTTAAGAGAAAGAAGGCTTTAGTAGATGAAATTTACTATTTTTTTTTTTGTTTGAAAATAAAATTTGAAGTGCCAACAAATTGGTTTCACTTTAAATTTTATGTATAAACATGCCAACAACATGTTGGTTTTCATGTTTATATAATTTTTTTTTAATATTATTATATGTACACACACACACACACACATATATAGATATGTATATCTGTATATATTATAAACATATAATTTTTCAATACATACATACATACATACATACATACATACATACATACATACTACATACATACATACTACTACATCTACATAATACATTACATAACATACATACATACATACATATATATATTATATATATATATATATATATATTTTAAAGAACAAACTGAATGCAAATTTCTAAGGTGGAAAAGAAGAAGAATTCTTCTTGACCATCTTCAGTTCTAAATTATCTTGAAACATTTTAACAAATTCCTCTTTTGTTAATGGTTTCTCGTAAATCTTGAATCGATGTCCATTTACTAATAGAGGAGTTTTTGTCAATAGTCCTGATTCTAACTGCACCATTGTCAAAGACATTCTCAACTTCATAAGGTCGAAGCCAATGGGTTTGGAATTTCCCTTGAATTTTTTTTAATTTTGAATCAAAGATAAATGCCCAATATCCTAGATGAAACTTCCTTTCTTTAATGTACTTATCATGCCATCTTGACCTCTGTTGTTGCACTAAGTTGGTCCTCTGGAAGGCCTCTTGTCTGCTTTCATCAAGCTAATTTCATTGTGTCATCCTTTACTTCTGGGCTTATGACAAGTCAATATCTAACTGAACTGCTGTCTTATATGTGTGGATCTGGAAATCTATTGGAAGTAATACTTGCTTCCCATAAATAGTTCATAGGGAGTATGCCCTGTAGTATTCCTCCATGTAGTTCTGTAGGCCCATAAGGCTTCTAGAAGCTTTTCCACCCAATATTTCTTGTGTAGATGTACATTATTTGTAAGGATAGCCTTGATCACCTTATTTATGAACTCAACTTGTCCATTGGCTTCTGGCTGGTATGGAGTTGACTTCCGATGTTTTTTCTTGTATTGTTCCACAAGCTTCTGCACTAGTTTGGATGTTAACTATGTCCCTTGATCTATTACAATTTCTTTTGGGACACCAAAACGATTAAAAATATCCTCAAAAATAAATGAAACTACAACATTTTTAGTATCAAAAGGAAGTTCTTTAACCTCTACCCATTTAGTGACATAATCAGTACATACCAGACTATACTTCTTTTGCTTTGAAGGTGGGCTGATTGGTCCAACAAAATCCAATGCCCATTTTTCAAATGGTTCGATAAGTACTTGTGGTTGCAGTGGCATTTCATTTGAAAGAGTAGGTTTTCCCATTCTCTCAAAACTATCACATACTTTAACATATTCCTTGGTGTCCTTGAAAATGGAAGGCCAATAATATCCTAAAATCAAGATTTTGTAAGCATTTCTCATGTCAGAAAAATGTCCTCCACATGGCTCATCGTGACAAGCTTTTAGTGTCTTCAGTATTTCATTCTGATGATGAGGCCTGGTCCCATGTTGTATAATTCCTCATTTATCCACGGATAGGATGTGCTATTGTGGACTATTCTTCTTTTTTCTTTAGGGGATAAATGAAATGGAATTTTTCTTGTGGCCAAATAGTTAGAAATATTTGCATACCAAGGTGATTTAGTAGATACTGCAAAAAGATATTCATTAGGAAATTTCTCTTCTATGGGTTGATCATTGTTTTCATTTTTTATTCTAGGTAGAAAATCGACAATTGTGTTCTATTTTCCTGGCCTATCTAGAATGGTTATGTGAATTCTTGTAAAAGTAGGAGCCATCTAGTTATTCTTCCATTAGTGACTGGTTTATTCATTAGGTATCTAATGGCAGAATGGTCTGTGTGGAAAAGTTTCATAGCGAGTTATATAATGTTTGAATTTATTAATGGCATGAATTACAACTAAGAACTCTTTTTCGGTTACAGTATAGTTTAACACCGCAGGAGTTAAATTTTTACTAGGATAATAAATGGCATAAGAAGTGACATATTTTTTTTCCTAAAATAGCTCCTAAGGCTGAATCTGAAGCATCTGTTGAGATGACCTAACTGGAAAGGAAATTTCCAGTTAGGTCCCTTTAAGATGGGTGCTTCAGAAATTCTCTTTTTTAAGGTTTTAAAGGCAACTTGACATTCAAAATCCCAATTGAATTCATAGTCTTTGGTGAGTAATTTAAAGAGCGGGGATGCAATCTTTGTGAAGTTTTCTATAAATCTTCTATAGTATCCATTCAAACCGAGAAAAACTATAACATCATTTTGATAACTTGGCACTGATAACTTAGAGACGAATTCCACCTTAGATGAGTCTACCTTAATTCCATCTCCAGAAATATGGTGACCTAAAACAATTCCCTCATTAAACATCCTGAAACATTTTTCATGACTTAATAAGAGATTTTTTCTTGACTTCTTATTAAGATTTTTTCTAAATTTCCTAGTGCTTCATTGAAAGAATCCCCATAGACTATGAAGTCATCCATGTATACTTCCACACAATCATGAATAGGGTCAGAGAAAATGCTGAGGAATACCTTTGGAATGTTGCTGAAGCATTACATAACCCAAAGGGAAGTACCTAGTAAGCATAAGTTCCCCATGGACAAGTGAACGTAGTTTTATCTTGATCTTCAGGGGCTACCTGAATCTGGTTGTATCCATTGAACCCATCCAAGAAGGAAAAATATTTTTTTTCCTGCTAATGTATCCAAGACCTGGCCTTTGCAAGGTAGTGGAAAGTGGAATTTTAATGTTTCTTTGTTTAATTCCCTATAATTGATGCATACTCTCCATTCATCTTTAACGATATTGGATAGTCATATGATCTGCATAATACTTCAGATTCGAAGAGAAATGTCTCCAGATCTACGTTTCTTTTCTTGTGGAAATTAGGAAGAATCAAGGGTGATATATTTTTCATTGTGAGGGTTGTATCTTCATCAAGAATAGGGAATATCAAAGGATCTTGATTTCCTCTGCCTCTAACCCCTCCTCTACCTCTACCTCTTCCTATTCCTCTTCCTCCAATCCTATCTTCTTTGCCATGGACATTGTGTACTTATCCTTCCCCTTCTTCAGCCACGATAGGTTCTTTGGAGCTAATATAGTGTTCTTCTAATCTTTTTGGTTCCTCTATTAATGGTTGCTTAAAATAAGTTTCCAATTCCTCTTCTTCACTAGGAACTTCTAATTCTTCTCCCAAAATTTGTTCACCAGTGGGGGATAGAAAGATTACTCCTGTAGTTGGTGATGTAGGATTTTCTTCAATTACAACTTCAGTAGAAGAAGTAGGTGAAGTTCTGGATTGAATTTCTGAGACTGAAGGAAGTCTTTGTCAACCTCTAAATGGAATTTAGGTTTGAGTAGGTGGTGTGGAATCTCGAAGTCCTGGTGAAGTGAGTGGATTTGTGGGAATTAAACTTGTTCCTCGTCCTACAAATTTACCCCTAGAGTATCTATCCCTATGCATGTCATATTTTAAATTAATGATGGTTTTTTTTTTAAACTTCTAATTGTACTTCCCTGACAATGGCGCCAAAATGTTTGGTCAATTCAATATCTTTAAATTGTCAATCATAAATTGTCAACCACGGTGTGTAGACTGACGAAGTACAGGTTCACAATATGTGCTTAAAATCTATTCATTAGATCGTTATTTATTTGTTAAGACCTAAACTTAAGATGGAGGTGGTGTTTAAGTTTCCTAGGAATTAATCTCTATCCAATTAGTTTGTAGATGATGTGAGATGGGTTCTATTTGTATTAGAATATTTTGGGATTTTTGATCCTGAACCTTTATGTTGCAGCTTCTAATTATCTAAGTGCAAAAAGAAACTTATTCTTTCAGCTATGAAGAAATACTATCTGAACTCAATTGTTTAGGAGAGAACTTCTCACTCTTTCACTTATTCAATTTTTGCTCAAACAAAATAATCCAAGCAACATCTATATCATGAATTGAACACACTTCAATTATGCTAGATAATAAGCAAATGAAAGGACCACGCTATACCAAGTATAAAGGAAATTAAATAATAGACTAAACTGGGTATAAAGAAAATGAAATTTCTTATGCAAATAACTTCTCGTTGGCAAAATCATTATGATGCATTGTCACAAAAAACAGAGCAATTGAAGAATCAAAGAAAATCATATTGAAATTCATTAAAAACTGTCACTATGTGTAGGGGCCCTCCACATAGAAGTTCAGAGCTTCCAATCAACACAATGCTTGCACACAGAAACGAATTCTATTCGCATGGAATTCACAAATTGTTCACAATTATATCATTCGGCGTGCACCCAAATCATAGTGCGGCCATAAGTTTTATAGTAGGTCTCTTGGAATAATTGTATGAATAATTCAAGCCTAATATATTTATCCTATCTAAACTTATATCGCTAAATCTTCGTTTTTCTATTCTGAAAGAAAAAGGATAAGGTTTCAATTGATCTTGGGTTTTTTTCTTCATTAATCCGGCGATTGACCTGGAGTTTGACTGTGATCTCCTGCACTTCTCTTAACAAACAGTTTCGAGGGGATAGGAAGGGATCCACGAGGGAACCATCCTCTATCCACCTGTACCCTTCACTGCTAACCTGGAAATATGGAACCTTGCAAACAATGGAGACAACTACAGAAACCTGGATTAGCTGCGGAAACAGACTGATTCGGTAGCCAATTACAACTTTAACAAAACAATAGGGTATAAAGTTAAATATGAACAAGAATACATATTATTGCATACCTTCGTCAAAACTTGGTAGATATGGATTTATTTATGTGGTAAATATATAACAAAATAGAGGACCATTAGGCAAAAAAGGATGTCATGGTAGGACAATCTTCGGACTCTACATGCCCCCTTTAAAATAGGAGCAACTGAGAGTTTTTCTTCCAATGTTTTAAACGCATCCTGGAACTGGTTATTCCATAAGAAAAGGTCATCTTTAGATAATAAATTTAGCAAAGGCATAGCGATCTTTGTAAATCCCTCGATGAAGCATAGATAATACCTTGCAAAACCAAGGAAAACCCTCTCCTCCTTTTGCGTTGTGGGAACTAGTAATTCGGAAAAAACCTTGATCTTGATAGGATCAACCTTAATACCTTCAACATAGAAAACATGACCAAGCACAATGCCCTTAGTCGTCATCATCCTAAATTTTATGTTATTCAAAGCAAGGTGCACTTCCTGGCATCAAATTAATACCTTTTTAATATTCGCCAATGCTTCCTTGAAGGAACCCTCATAGACAGTAAAATATAACATGTACACCTCAACTCAGTCATGGATCATATCTAAAAAAATGCCTAAAATTACTCTTTGGAAGGTATTTGTGGCGTGATGAAACCCAAAAGGTAAAAATAAATAGGAAAAATTTCCCCAAGGATAAGTGAAAGTAGTTTTCTCTTGATCCTTTGGAGTGATCGGAATCAGGTTATGCCTACTAGACCCATGCAAAAATGAGAAGTATTTATTACATGCTAGGATGTTTAGGACCTGGTTTATAAAGGGAAGGGGTAAGTAATCCTTCATAGTGGCTTTTTTTAATTCCCAGAATTCTACACACTTGCCATTTTCCTAAATATTTATGGATCACAACTAAGCGGGAAACCCATTTGCTATCAAATATCAAGTAGATTAAGTTTTCATCAAGGAGATAGATTCATAACAATATGAGTGTTAGCCGATGTATAAATATGATGAGAGAAGATGAAATATCAATCCATTTCATGTCCTGGTAATACCATGCAAAGGGCCCTATCTATTCCTGTAGAACATGCCATTAGTTCTTTTCGCTTCTCATCAATAAGTCCAACATTAATATTAAAAAAATGATGCAAAATTATTTTAGTAGAGATATAGAATGGTTCTTTATGGTACTTAAAAAACATTACCTAATAAAGAGAAATTTGTCAAATAATTTGTTTCCTGTACATCATCTTTTAAAATCTGCCCAAATGGATGACTATTAAAACCATAAGAACTGAAATTACACAGAACAAAATTGAGCTGGTGTTTTTCAGAGCCTACCTAGAAATCAATTACCTGGTCGATTTACACCTAGGTTGAACCATTTCATCATCATTATACAAGTCATCAAACCATGGAGGTTCCTTTGATTCCATAGGAGATTTTGCATGTGGATACAAGGAATTTTTTTTCACAACACCATTGTGAGAGAAAAACATGCTTCCAGACCTGCATCCTATGAATGCATTTGCAGTAGAAAGGAATAGCCTCCCATGGATGATTGGGTGGCCACCAACTATTTGTTTTGTTTTCACAACCATGTGGTCCACGTGATATTCCCATGAATCTACAGAAACAATCACATCGTCCAAAACACCTTCTAGATTAATCTTGGATTGATCTGCCAGTTCTAGAATGGTTGGGGTAGGATAAAGATCAATTAATTAAAGAAATTCCATGGTATGCATGATCATGATGTTGATGGCAGCACCAAGGTCAATCAAAGTGTTATAAATACATACTCCATTAATATGTATTAAAACAATAGGAATTTCAGGATCAAAATATTTCTTCACTAAATTATTCCCAGTAATTACATCAACACACTTGCCAATAAGATGTATATTCGGTGGATCCTTCCATTTCATCCTTGGTTTCTTTAAGCACAACTCCCTTACTGTCTTAGCATAAATAACTGTATCTCAAATAACTTGCAGCAGGGGAATTTTAACACAAATATTTCTTAATTCATTAATCATATCTTATTCAGGAGGTTTTACTAGTTCACTCCCATTCAACCTCTCAGGAAAATGATGGTTTGAAAACTATTTCAAAGGCCCATTCTCTTGTTGAGGGAGTGTGGGTCTACTAGTTCTTTCTATAGATGTGGCAATTTGTTCCTCTCTCTCTTCCTCTCTTTCTTCTTCTATAATTATGGGGCCAAAAATTGATATCACCTTCCCCAACCATAAATGGATATCCTGCACTTCTATAGGAGTGATGACATAGGTTGAAAAGCTTCTCAACTTAGCTTGTAGGATAGGATGGGTTGGTTTATTGTTTTGGTTAGTGATATGTTGTATAGGAAGCTAGTTTGGGATAGAAGGTTAGGCAGAAGGCAATTGTAATTGGGTATTAGGAGATTTCTATTAAGATGTTGGTGTCTCGTAATTCTATAGGAATGTGTTGTAGCTACTGCAACACCTTCCAAAATTTTTGGCTCACTCAATTTTAGACCCTTCCGTGGTCTTGGACATTGTTGTCACAAAACCGAAGCTTATTTCATTAACTTCTTTGAAGTGTTTTGTTCCTTTTTACATGTTAGGTAAATTGTTGTCTTTTGGGATGTCTAGATGTTGTGCAATGTGTACAAACTATTTTGATGGTTTCAAAGGTCTTCCTTTATGTATATGAGTTTTCTAACTATTTAAACATTTTTCTCACTCATGCACAAAGTTTTGAGCACTGTCACACAAGTGTCATCACGGTCATACCAAAGTATATTTTAAGTGTCGCACTTGTCGTACCTTGTCTTAAAGTTTTCACACGAAGGGAAACGATTTGGTCATATGTTCTAATGATTTATGTTGCTATGTCATTAAAATATTTTGTGTGTGATCAGAGTCAAGGTTCATCAAAATTTATCACCTATCTCACTGATCCCACACTTCGCCACATTCAGAAAACTTCCTGTTCGAGCAACCTAACCTCTCTAAGCCTCTCCTAAACTGAAAACTATGCAGTCTTAGCCCTATAGTTGTGACCTTGCTGCTCAACACTATGCAATGTGCAATTCCTACCTCCCAGGACTATCGGACTATGCATTTTCTATGCCTAAGGCCCGACCTTGACCTCCAGAATTGCACAATCATGTCCCTAGCTCAAATTAAACTACGCACTTCACATTCTCAAGCCTCAATCTCATTCTCTTAGCCCTTGAACTATTCAGCTTTGTAGTATCTCAACCTCCCTTGACTCTCGAAACTACAAAGTTAGCTCTCACAATTTCCATTCCCTTAACCTGTCCCTCTCCCTCTAGAAGCTGCGCAGTTTTGTCCCTCAGACCTTCTAGAGTTGCACACCACACAATATCAAAGCTCAAGCTTGTTATAGACATATTTGGGCACTGTAACCCCAATCTCATAAGTCCATAAATCAAGGGCTTCTAAGCCCCTAAAAGTGTTGTTACACACCCTAAAGGAACAAGGTCAACTGATTACATCATCTCCCCGAAGTTCTCCTTGGAAAACTACTCAGAATTGGTCAAAACTGGACCATACAAACTACTTAGTGCTAAGGGTGTGATGCATCTCACCTACTACATATAGAAAGTGCGATGCATACTAAATAGCCCTTCTATAGGGTGTGATGAGCGAGAGCAGACAAATGGCAGAGGCAATTGGCTAGGTGGAATCCCAGAGAATCTTCTAGAAACTGCCCATTTGACACTTACCTCTCTGAATTCGCCCAGGGATGAGTAAGAGATCATGAAATCTCCAAGTGGAACCAAGAACTATCAGAGAAATGACACTAATAAAAAACTCAGAAGTTGACTCACCCACCTGCAAACATCTATATATGGATCCCTCATCCTAGAGATCCAAAGGCTAGAATTTTGTATCTTGCAAGGAAGTGCCGTTGGTTTCTTTGTGGAACATAATAGTGTTGGGTGATCTAGCTTTTCATGAGGTGAAGAAGGGCTTTCATGCTGGGAGGATGGCACTAGGTCAGATTAAAGGGTTGTAATCCTCTTACTTCTATAAATAAAGCTATTTGAGTTTTCTTGCATATTCTTGTATATCTCTGATTGTATTGATATATGCATTTGTATGGTTAATATATATCTGATCCTATATTGTTTATGGTTATAGATCTCTATGCTTTGATGGTATTATGCTGCTTTGACTCTACATGTGTTCTTTAAAGTGGGAAAAGTGAGGAAGGAGTGGCAAAGACCTATCAAAGGGAGACGAAACAAGCAAGGAGCCAAGCGAAAGACTGAGGTTGGTACTCTCTACTTCTCTCTCATCTATCTCTCATAAAGGAAAACACAAGTGACTTTAGTTTGTTTTTTTCTAAGATAGCTACCCATCTTAGTGGGACTAGCAGCTCTGAATGGACGCTAGTTTTCCCGATAACAAAATGGCGACTCCGCTGGGGAGCGAATAGCTTGTTTGCTTGTTTCTAGTTTGTTTGGTTTATAAACTATAGACGGAGCCTGAAGTTAAGCCAGCTAGCCTTCGAACTACTTTTGCTATGCAACTACAAAGTAGATCAATGATGCTTGAGTCAATCTCTAGGTTAGTTTATGAACTAAACATCTAACTTTCAAACATTCTACGTGCCCTTGTGGTAGCTCAAGTAACCTCATTAGATCAGCCCCTATGCTTTGTGTTTACTACCTATCATTAGCTCAGCCTAAATCCCTGAATTAAGCTACAAACTGTGAGAAAAAACCATGCCCAGTCTCATCCTTGTACCATCGCACTGTCTCTCATTAGTAGTCTGGATGCATCTCACCTCCCGTGTGCTGAAGGTGAGATGAATCCCTATTTCCCTATGTTACAGGTGCGATGATTAGGTAAGACTATTTCTGCCTCCAGATTTTGGTTTTCTCTTCATTGTCTTTAGCTTTATTCAGTATTTTTTTGTCTGTGATCAGTATACCACTGTTGAAACTCCCTTCCTTTGCATTATTCAGCCTCCATTGTATAAATAATTGTGAATATTTTTATGTATTTTTCGCCATTCACATTTCTACTTTGCAAACAATAGCTTAATCGAACAATCGTCTTTTGATTTGAAAGTGTTTTTTTCAGTCAAAGAAAAGAATCCTCCTCTTTTTGATAGTCGATTACACTTTTGCTCTTGTATTTGATTTGAATTAATAGTATTTCAAGTGTCGAAAACAATTTTCAACTCAAAATCGTAAAGTGTTGTCTTAGTCTTCCTTTCGTTTTTTGAAAAGAAAATTGTTAGTATTGTTGCTTTGAAAGAAATATAGTTCAAATTTGTACTTAGCATTCTTTTTGTCATTCACACATTAAGAAAGCAGAAAACAAATACATGCATGTGCATTTGCATTTAGACTGCTTGTGGAGATTGATTTAGGATAGTGCATCTTAGTGTGTGCTCTCTGCTCCATGTTGAAAGAATTTCACTTCTCTTTCCTTAGTAGCTAGCATTTTCATTGCAAAAAGAGAAATAAATGACTGTTTATCATCTTAGATTGCATATTTAGGAATTGTGTATCTACATCACGCGGTGAACCTTAAAGGAAAACTTCTTAAGAAAGATCAACAGTAAAATAAATTTCAATGAACATAAAAATGCCTTGGAACCTAACACACAACATTTAGAAGTCTAGGCTAGAGATGTATTCTGGCATCGTAAAGCCTGGTAACTATCGCTTTCATCGTAGGTTGGGTGATTCCTACTCTTTGAGATGACAAGTGCTAGTACTAACTTGTGCTCCCATGTACCATCGAGTATATATTGGGATACCATAATAGGCTATATCCTTTATCCTTAGGAAGACGTGTCTTCCGTCCTATCGATCACAATGCACTGAACACAACATTCGGGAAGATTGACTGCCGTACCGTAAAAATATTCTGCAGTTTTGCAATTGGTTTGGTAATCCCTCTGTCTAGACTTCCAGAGTAGTCACTTTCATTCCTTTTCAGACTCCTTAAAAGAAAAGGTCCATCTGAGCACTTGTCACTTCAGGCTCATTAAAAAGCGAAGGAAACTAGAGTCATCTTTAGCTTTTTCTCGAATCTTAAAAATTGAAAAAGAAAGTTGTGTCAAAGCATCATAAAATTCATTTTAATCGGAATAACATCACTATTCCCTCGTTCATCCTAGGTTGAGAAAATGGAGTCCACCAACCAAGTATTTACCCTTGGGGGGAATCCTAGTCCCTTCTCCTCTTGGGGAGATGTTGGTGCACCTCATATGGCCACATTGTCCCTTCCAGGACTAACAATTGGCCTGCTAGTATGGCTCTTCTCAACCTCTGTCATTCAAAGCACCATGATTCCTAAGCAATCAAATCAGTAACCAGATGATACTAGAGTTACCCCCAAACCTTCTACTTCGTTTGTTTCTCCCTCTCCTTCTTCCTCTTCGCTTGGTGAAAAAAACTAAAAACCAAATAACTGAGAAGAAGAAGAAAGGGAAGGAGAAGAAGAAGAAGAAGCCAATGGAAAAAGGGGGCAACCATGCATCATCTGGTGAAAATCCACACACTACACCATCCAAATCTAAATCTCCATGTGCCATTTGCAAGGGAGACCACTATCATCGATATTGTCCTTGCATCCCACAGATCTTAAGGGATTGGTCTCCCCGCTTGCACAATCCGGTATCCTCAACCTCTGACGATCATGTTGAAAGTACACCATCAACTAGTGAAAAAGAAGTCACTAGACAAAAAGGAAGATCTAAAATTCCTTGTAGACTGTGTGAAGGCAATAATGCCATCCACCATTGTCCCTTCCTAGACAAAGCGAAAAGAGTCTTGGATAACCATCTTGCTTCATTGCTATGACTTCCTCCTGGATACAAGAAACTCTTGCCAAGTCCATCACTAGTTGAAAATCCGATTGACATACCTTTGTGGTCGGTCGAAGCATCTATCATTGAAGATAAACCCTTTGAGTCCGCACAAGATCAAAGTCAACAGGTCGAGATGACAGTCGACCCACTCTTGTCTGCAAAAGGTCTACCTTTAGATGATACAATCACCAAAGGGAATGAGAACGACATTGTTCAAATTCTTTTTGTCAACATAGAATCCGATGAACATGGGGGTAATCTACCCATCCCTTTACTGCAGGAAGGAGTTCATTAGAGATTTACTCGGCCATTTATTCGGTCCCTCCTCCAAGAAACCTAGTTGTTTACTTCGATTGGAATCTACTAGGTAGACCCTGTCTACCATCTAATGTACCATTCCGAATCATAGTGCAAGCTTACAGAATGGTCATGGTCGGTACTATCATAGATGAAGGGGCTTCAGTGAGTATCCTTTCCTCAACTTCTTGGAAAGCACTTGGTTTGCCATCGCTTCTAACTGAGATTCGAAATCTAACAAGCTTCAACAAAGGAACCAGTTGACCGTTAGGGATCCTTCCAAGTTTGTCTATAACTTTGAGAAGGAAAACCATCTACCTGAACATAATGGTAGTCTAAGGACTTTTAGTTTAAAATCTACTCGGGAATGACTACATTTATAGCATGGGAGCTATTGTTTCCTCACTCTTTCGAGTGATGTGTTTTTCGCACGAAGGCAGAGTGGTCCAGCTCGTAGACCAGATTTCATTCCACGGTTCACATGTAGCTAATAGTCAAGTGCCATCCCTAACTGGTCTTTTTGCACAAGGAATGTCTCATCAATCTCCATTCAATCCACTTGATGAACGTGAGTGATTCGGTGAATGTGGCTAAACCCAGGAGGCATGCGCCATGGTCTGCTTCGGCAGGAAAACCCCAGTTATAAGGTAGGTTTCCACGTAGGAATATGACTAGTCTGACACACCCATCCGTTTAGGAAAATGGGATTAGACTGGAATAGGGTTCCCTCGTCAAAGGTTAGGTGATTGGAACTAGAATCACCTTCGTCCATTTTGATGGACAGAGCCAAGGAAGTGTTTTGTCTGCTACGTGAGTGGAATAATCTTGCTAATGCAAGAACTTCTGTATGGTGACCTGGAAACTCTACTTTGTTATACTTGGGGGCATGTAAACCTTTTTGCATGCAAGTGAAAAGAGACCATTTATTTTCTTAGTTTGTAGGTTCTTAACCCTTTAAACTCATAAGTTGGTTGTTCCTAGCTTGCATAATGAAAGGCTCTGGAGTAAAGTTTCAAATGGGGCAATCTCCCTAAAAAATGAACCTATCAATGAGACATCCTTATTATACAACTGGCACGAGCAATGTTATGTGAAGTTCAAGCTCATTAAAAAATAAACCTAGTGATGAGCAAATGTTCCCCCAGAGTTTGAGCTCATTAAAAAAGAACTTATCCGTCGATAAATAACCATTACGATTGCATAATCATCAGCTTTTGAGCCTTGGTCGTGTTCTTACCATCACCTCCACTCCTTCTAACCGATCATACACCTCCATATGATTATTTACCCCTTTTGAGGAACAACTACGACGAGTGATTCTATTAGCCATCTTCTTTACACTACAGTGATTGAAAAGTTCCAACCCTTACCTGGAACCAGCTGCTATCTAAAAACATCACTCATTCCTCAAAATACGAGTCTCCTTTAAGCTCTTTTCATCTGACTCATAAAATATGAAAAAATTACCGAGAAGTTTCCCTCTCCAGCTCATTAAAGCGATCGCAAGTGCCATCCCTCCTCTAGATTTTAATCTTTTTGGACCCGAGGGATCATTACAGAAAAATATTGAGCGTTTGTCTTGTTCAGCTCATTAAAAATATCGAAAAGTCATCCCTTTTGTATTATTTTATACTTTTTCAGACTTAAGGGATTATACTATGAAAAAGGATTATTGGAGTTGCCTTTCCATCTCTTTTTAGTTTCTCTAAAATTGAAAAGGACTAAGTTATCTTTGTCGTTAAACTTGTTAAAACAATAGCGACAAACTTGTCCATGCAGACAAGAGCGAGTTTCACTGTCGCTAGGCTTGTTAAAACATAGCGACGGGTTTGCCCGAAGGGAAAATTATAGAACAAGCATATGT